>NDXB01003540.1:10684-25542 GCA_002631895.1 Agapornis roseicollis | reverse complement strand
AAAAAAAAAAAAAAAAAAAAAAAAAAAGAAGAAAGAAAAAAATAATCAAGCCAGTATGGCAAACTGCCACCCTATATCTTAAATTTCATGCTCAAAAAAGGGGATTATTTTTAAAGGCAGTGCAATCCAGCCACTGGAGCAGAGGGCCCATGATTCCTGGGCTCCATTCCCATCATAGTCACCGATTCATTTCATGACTAATTGAGTGGACTGTTGCATGAACATTGTATTCAGTTCTCAATTTAAGGGTGAACAAGAACACCAAGTTCCTTTCCTCAGCTGCTGCACACAGTCAGCTGTTCTACTTCTCTAGAAGGTGTAGGGGAAACACAGTAAGTTTATTTTTGGCAGGTGAAATAGGTAATTTCAAGCCTGTATATCATACAGAGACTAGAAATCTTTTAGTCATATTTAAAATATTTCAAGCAGAAAATGTTTCATGTGGTCCTTGGGACCAGCCCATTCCATGTATCTGAGTCTGGACGCAAACATCCGGTATCCAGGCTCCATTGCTGACCTAAGTGACAAGACTTCAGCTGTCTAATGATTCTTTTCTTCCAATTTTTTACCCAGGGAGAGAGGAGTGGCACAGGACACCACCTTACACTGAGACAGATTGGGAAAGCTCTACAGAGAAGCCCACCCAGAACTACAAGCTGGTTATATTCATTTCTTAGCTACATTCAAGTCACTTCAATTCTGCTAGAGTACACACTTAAACTAGGTCTCCCACCTGAGAAAGGAGTGTCTTGATGCCTAGGTGTTAGGGAAGGAGTGGGGTAGTATACACACCTCTTGAGAAACAGAGAAAAAATAAAGCCATCTTGAAATATTCCCATATGGCCTGGTGAGAAAGGGGGAGAGAGAGGAAAAAGAAGAGCCCGTATCTTCCTTCCTACTTCTAGGCTGCAGAGGGTGTTTGTGTGTATGAACAGAGTAGTTGCCTTTTAACCTAGGTCTGCCTGTCTAAAGAAGTTCATGTCAAGGTGATTTTCGGTGGGCATTTCATGCTGCTCCCTGAAAAGTAGCTATTTCCATGAATTTTCGTGCCTACGAACACACTCATGAATTCACAAGCTTCCCAGTGGTTTAAGTCACTAAAGCCACATCTTAGTATTGCCTCATCCCTTCACCACCTCTCCCTTCCTATTTTCACAGCCTGTTAAAAACATAAGTGTATATTATAGGTACATTTTGGTAGTCTTTATAGTGTGGACAATGGAAGTAGTCAACCCAGGATCACACAGCTTTGTAGCATTCCATACAGCACCGTGTGGGTGTTACTGCCATAATATACACGTTTAAGCCACAGAAAAAATACAAATTAGTTTAAGAGCTCCAAAACACTTCAGTTCATGGTATACAATGCCCAAAAGCACTGAAAACAATGATCTCTTTTTATTGATTTCTACTAGAAATTAACTTAAAACTATTACTCTACATACCTGACTCACCAGTTCTGAGAGAAAAAATAAGAAGTGGCCCAAACATTTATTTTTAATTTTTTTTTTCCCTAGTCTTCTGGCAACTCAGAGATATGACAGTAAAGGTTTATGCAAAGGGCAGGGAGGATAAAAAACAGGTGCCCTTTCAAGCATCCAGTATCCCACAAGGCACAGTCCCTGTCACGGAACTCTTGTGAAACTTCACTTACCAACGGTTTCTAAAGCTGATATCTTCATAATACCACTAAATACACTCTGTCATGCTCCATGTCTAAACTGTGCTGCATTATACAGTAATACCACAGCTAAATACCATCCAGCTGAATAGAAGTCCGCAGTTGAAATAGCTTTGTTTGCTGCAATGCTGTATTATCGCACCTGACTATACCAGGCAACTTTGATTTTTAAGCAACGACATTGATTACAACTCTTATTTTTAAAATGCTGGCAGGATACAGCCATTAGATAAGTACTTTAAGACCATATTTGAATTGCATTTCCCAGCAGCTCTCCTTTCTTTACAGAGACTATGTAATAGAATTACTTGTGATTCTACTGACTTCAGCACGTATTGAGGATTTACACCAGCACGATTTCAGTAATATGAGCTTTTAGCACTTCAAACTTACACAACAATAATATACTTCAGATTTTTTTTTATATTTTTTAATGCAAAACCTTTATTTTTCCCCACCAGCTAAGAAAGATGCTTTTTTGCCTGAGAGATAAATTTATTAAATTGAATTTGACCTTTTAAAGCATATTTAGGTAGGGATTTCTGTTCCCCGAAAACACGGGCAGATTCTTCACACACTGCTCTGAGTCATACAAGAGTCTATAAACAAGTAAGCTAAACCACTCTTGGAAGAGTGCTTTACATTTAGTACATTGGAGGGAAGGAGCAGGAGAAAAAAAGAAAAAAAATCAACCTCAAACCCAGAGCATATCCATGCACCTACATTTTAAATTACATACTTGAGAGTATAAAATCATTACAGAGTTTTTATGCTCCCAAGCAGTGCTCCAGATTTATTGCCACATCGTTGCTTGACCAGTTTCCCTGGGGTGCTGCTTACTTCATGCCAAAATTAACTTTTAGATACCTCCCCAAGATTTCTTTGCAGTTTGTGCTTTAGTTCTCATATCCTCAATGGCTCCCAGGTTGGTAAACATCTCCTAGTCATCTCCCTGCTTTACCAGCTTCATCCCAATACGCAAAGTGGGTTTCTTGCACTAATTCACAAGGACCATACTCTTCTGTATGTATGTCTGCCTTCTTCCTGCTGGGAAGGCTGGGAAGTGCTTTAACCTCGCTGGTCTATCTGCAGATCCACAGAACCTGTTACACAAGTAGCAATATACCCTTTTTCTCACACAGTAGCTGGAGGAAAATAAGAATTGTCAGTCTTTGCCCTTCTTACCACAAACTCTTTGTTTCATTCTCAGGACTTACAAACACCAGAAACGTAAAATCCTGAAGTACACAGTGACCTTTTACAGCATGTGTTAAAATAAAGCAAGATTCCATTTCTGAGCCCTGATTGGAGCATTACCTCTAAATTGTTATTAGTCACTTACTCATTTGATGGACTTACCATTATGGATAAACTATATTTTACTTTCCTCACTGGTCTGTTCAGAGTTCTGATTATACCACCTGACTCAGGCTTATTAAGTAAGACAGGTTTCCCTCTCAAAAGCCAGACTTAGAGTCAAGGTCCAGAGAAATCCAGTAGAAACACTCTAACTGAAAATGCATCCATAGGTCAACCACTCCACATAGTTCCTATAATTTACCAAATAAAATGCATTTAGGAGAGATAAGTGACATGGCAGCACTTACTATCTTTAAGCCCTATTTTTTACTTCAAGCTTCTCTTTTCAATCTGGACTCATGGATTTTCCCCTAATTAAGTGCAAACCAGCCCTAAGATGAATAAAAGCCTTAGCTGCTCTACCTCCTTCATCTATGTCAACTGAATTAACAGGGCTTACAGAAAGGCACAGGAGAACCAGAAGCAAGTGCCATAGTCCTCCAGAACTTTGAAAACTTTCTGCATTTGATTTAGAAACAGTCCACACAAAAGAGCAACTTGCTCTCTCCCCAGCATGGGGCAAATCCAAAATTTCCATACAATAAAAGTAGTAAAGCAGATTGGCCTAGGATCACCACAGTGGAACTGTCCCTTCCCCACAAGTCCCTCATTTCACTGCCTCGTACGCTCATAGACTTACCTCACCTAGGGGAACGCAATTTCTTTCAGCACTATTACACTATGGAGAGCTGCTGGATAGTTTTACTTCAGCTGCTCAAATTTGCCCCATTGCTCTGTTGCCACCACCTAGTTGGATTTCTTTTGAAATCACCAAAGTTCCTTCTGCTGGAAACTAGCTACCAACCACTTTAGCATTATCCACATAAAAGAAGCCTATTAATAAACACATTACAGACACCTTTTAGTGAACTTCTACCTCCCTCTAATTCAACGTGGAAGAGAAATACTATTATAGTTAAGGAACAATTATAACAAGATACATCCCTGCAAAACCATGGTTCTTGGTACACTTTATCAATTCACAGTTCTATGCTCTCATCCATGTAAGAAAACAAGCCTCGCAACTTTCTTAAAACCTGACAAGCATATGTAATTATTAGGTGCAGTACTTGACTGCACAGACACTTTTTTTCCCATGAGTGTTATTGTTTTTACTCCAGTGTGTCCAAGACAGCCAGTTCCACAGAGTTTTGGCAACGTCGAATATATGTTAGTAAATAATTTTTCTGTTCAAAGTGAAAGTGGATACAGATGCATGGATTTTGTGTAGTAATCTGGGATGAGTAACTTTGTGTTATAATCTGAGCTCAGTGTTGTTTTCAGCAGTGGCATTACTGGCCACAGAAGCTGAAGCTCTTCGTCAGTGATAGTGGTCCTTTTCAGCCACACACCCACATCACTGCCTGACTACAAAATTGCATGAGCAGAAATAAAATCTGTCAGGTTCTTCAAAGACACAGATCACAGGTACAGGTTGGGCAAAGAAGAAATTCAGAACAGCCCTGTGGAGAAGGACTTGGGGGTGGTGGTCAATGAGAACATGAACATGAGTCAACAGTGTGCGCTCACAGCCCAGAAAGCCAACCATATCCTGGGCTGCATCAAAAGGAGAGTGACCAGCAGGTCAAAGGAGGTGATCCTGCCCTTCTACTCTGCCCCTCTGCTCTCGTGAGACCTCACCTGGAGTATTGTGTGCAGTTCTGGTGTCCTCAACATAAAAGGGACATGGAACTGTTGGAACAAGTCCAGAGGAGGGCCACAAGGATGATCAGGGGACTGGAGCATCTCCCATACAAAGACAGGCTGGGAAAGTTGGGGCTGTTCAGCCTGGGGAAGAGATGGCTGCGTGGAGACCTCCTAGTAGCCTTCCAGTATCTGAAGGGGGCCTACAAGGATGCTGGGGAAGGGCTCTTCATTAGGGACTGTAGTGACAGGACAACGGATAATGGGTTCAAACTTAAACAGGAGAGGTTTAGATTGGATCAAAGGAAGAAATTCTTTCCTGTTAGGGTGGTGAGGCACTGGAATGGGTTGGGAGGTTGTGANACCTCCTAGTAGCCTTCCAGTATCTGAAGGGGGCCTACAAGGATGCTGGGGAAGGGCTCTTCATTAGGGACTGTAGTGACAGGACAACGGATAATGGGTTCAAACTTAAACAGGAGAGGTTTAGATTGGATCAAAGGAAGAAATTCTTTCCTGTTAGGGTGGTGAGGCACTGGAATGGGTTGGCCAGGGAGGTTGTGAGTGCTCCATCCCTGGTGGTGTTCAAGGCCAGGTTGGATGAAGCCTTGGGTGGCACAGTTTAGTGTGAGGTGTCCCTGCTTATGGCAGGGGGGATTGGAACTGGATGATCTTAAGGTCCTTTCCAACCCTAACTATTCTATGATTCCATGATTATCTGGTCATGCACTCATTTATCTATGTTATTACTAGCATAAGTCACAAGATCATAAGTTTCTATTATGTAGATACGTGCCCTGGTTGTGTAGACCAAGCACAGAGTCAACTGCCTCTAGCTGGAGAACAACCCTAGAAATTTGCCTAAACTGTTCAAAAGATGGAAAGTGCAAGCTGCCCTACTCCCTGCCAGTATTAAGCTATGTGAGTGGTTCCTGCATCACACCTGTTAGACAGGTCCACAGTCACAAATCCAGAGCTTCTCTCACTACCAGTGGCAGTAGCCTGTCTATTCAATTCCATCAGTGGTTGTCACTATATTTTACTGTGCTTTGGCCAGTGTGGACTGAGAGGATGCATTTTAAAAACACAGGGAATGATTTCTTCTAGTTACACTTCTAAATGCCGGAGCAGTTCTTGCTATGTGCAGTTAGGAGTGAATCGCAATTTTTCTGTGCATAGGATGAGAACACTTCTGTTAATGAAGGTGGCAACATACCAGCTCAAACGATTTTCCATTAGCACACAATCAAACCTTATATTGCTTACAGAGGGGAAACAGATTCAGGATACTGTCTGAGACTAAAAGGGACACTGGTGGTGAAATGAAATCAAGAGGGAAGCACATTTGTCATCTGTTGGTTTCTGTACCCTTAAGCTCATGTTGCTGCAATGTAGTGGAATAAATCTGTGCATTTATGGATTTCATTTAAAAGCTGAAGAAAAAAAAAACCAACAAAACACGTCTAAACAACCATAGTTGTACTAAGCTGATTCACTACACAGTTTTACTAAGCTAATTTAAGATGGAATAATGCAATGAACAAAATTGAGTGAACAGTTACAGTTGAATCAATAGGTTCAAAAGATCAGATCACTAAATTAATACAGCAACAGATAGCCAAATCAGCTCACAAGAAGAATAAGCTTTCTAGCTCACAGGAAAAAGAATGGCTTTGGATTAATTCTATATACAGAGGATTTAAAGGAAGACCCAGCTCCCTTTGAAACACAAGGCCACAGCCAGCGCTAGCTTGTATGTAGTGCATAAACCACACTTGAGAGGAACACAGGCAACTGCTGAATACACTGTTTCAGATTTCAAGAGACAATAAAATATAGGCAAGGAAACAAAGCCAAACAACCATCAGCAGGTCTGATCTCAAACTTGAGCCAAGAGAAGCTTCCTAACACTGGGGTGGTAAGCCCTGTTTCTTGGCCTTTCTAATATTTTATTTCTTGGTCTCTAGCTCACAAAGAAGCCAGAAAATCTTGGCCAGTTTGAAATGCATGAAATTTCTTCTAGCAGAAGCTCAGATTTTTACCTCTCCATTTCTTCTTCATTTTTCCACCAGTGAAAAGCTTATCAAGAATTCTCTTGCAAAAAGGGTGACTGCCTCTAATACTTTGATAATGATGTTTAAGTTAGAGCAAAATCCAGCCTTCTATATTGTATTGCTCTAAAAAAGACAACAGAAACATAAAAATCAATGCCTTGTTTATGATTTAATGATCACACTCATAGATAAGGGAAACAAACTGGTTGACTGCATAAGTACTGAATCTGTGGGCTCAACCCAGGGATAGCTTCAAGCCTGGGCTTTGAGCTAATTTCCTCTCCATCACCTCCCTGGCTGGACTATTGCAGTCCTCCTCCACAGCCACAGCGCAACCCCTGGCTCTACAGCGGGATCCAGAGAGGCCAACACAGCTCTTGGGGCCAGCCTGTTACAGCAGAGTGGCTGCACCACAAAAAACATAGTGGAAACTCAATTTCCACCCATAAACAGCTATTCATGGCCACAGGTCCAAATCTCAGTTCTATAATCATTCTTTATGCATTTTGACTAATAAACAAATAGCTATTAATGAAACTATTATCAGACTACTGGTTTTACTTGTTATTAAGACAAAGAGGCAGTTTTACTCCTTTCATGACATTATCTGCTGACAGGCAGTGCAAACAATTCACAAAAGAACAAAGGTTCCCTTTGTATGTTTGCAAGAAATTTTCCTTAAAAAATAAGTATTTTCTGGAATAAAAATGTAGCAAGATCCAAAATAAGTACCACTATTTATGTGTAAAAACCAACTCCAGAATGCCACAAACCAAAGCAAATGCTGGTAGGAACCATCTTCCTTCTTCAGAGCTGATGAAGTCTCAGATGACCCGTTATCTGGGGAAATGCAACTCCTTGTTAAAGAATCACTAGAAACTGCTGATGCAAAACTGAAACCCTTATACAGATGTAGCATCATCAAAGCCTTAAATAAGCTGACAGGATTTGGGATACACAAAGAAAAGAGATGTCTCAAATAATAAGGGTTCTTTTTAATACTTTCTCTGTTCCAAAGCACACTTTGATTTGCTGATCTATTTTATTTTAACTAGATGGTTGAGTTCATTACTTCTTACATGAATAAAAGCAGTACACTGCCTTCCTGATACAAAAGACAATAAATAACATTAAGGGAGTTATGTGAGAGAAGGTAGAGTAACTTTACAACAAAAAGAATCTCATAATGACAGGATACAGGATAATAGTCTTAAGGTAACATCATAATAAAATTTACAGGTTTTATGTAATACCCTTTTAGATTGATTTTTCTATGTTCCAAATGCTCCCATAACCGTCTTTTGACATTTCTCCTGCACAGCTGGTTACACCATCCATAAGCAACTGTGTCTGCCTGGCATTATTATTATTTTAAAAGCAATTTCTTTCACCTCCTTTCAGCTAAGACTTATGTTAACCTTATGTTGCCAGTTACCACCCTCCCTTCTAAGAAAAGAAAATCTGATTTTCAATCATTTGAAATCCATCCTTATTGTAAACTACAGTATAATCATAATGACAGTATATGCACATTATAGGAATATGTTTAGCAGAAGGAAAAAAAAAGTAGGTGCCACTTGTGTTCTTAGTGTCTAACTTGAAATGTTAACTCAGAGAGCCTATTCTTATGATAGTAACACCATGTATATTACAAACAGAACTACCAGCAAGAGGCAAAAAAGGTACTGGTTGCTTGTTTATGGCTAATAAAGTAGTTAACTGAGAACGAATATTATTCTTGCTGAGAGCTAATTATTCATTTGATAATCTCAATTTATAGGACAACGAAACATGGGATTTAAAAAAAGACATCTGGTTTCTTTTTAATGTATAAGATTTCTGACTTCAGGAGTTGCAGTTCAGCAGTGTTGACAGTGCTACAATATGTAATACTGAAGTTTTGGTTATGAGAACTTGAGCCATTAAACATCAAGAAGCAGGTTGGATATATATCCTGAATAATGTATCTCCTGTCTTCTTATTCTAATCTAGTTAAAAAGCAATTTAAACTTTCATGTAATTGATTTTGATCAGTCATTCAAATAGCATAACACACACAAAATTATATATTGCAATGATCCACAAATGTGATACAAGTGATTTTTTCTTTGATCTCCACAAGAGAATGTGTCTCATGAGGGAAGCTCAAAGAGATACAAAACTACTACAGGCAAAATTGCAACGCCTCTTTTTTTCAAAAAAAAAAAAAAAAAAAAAAAAAAAAAAAAAAAAAAAAAAAAAAAAAAAAAAAAAAAAAAAAAACACTTTTTTTAAAAAAAAAAAAAAAAAAAAGACAAAAACACAGGCAAAGAAAAAAAAATCTTTCTTAAAGCAGAGTTAGAATGGGATGTATCGGCATTACATTTGTCAGTACCTAAAGGATGCATTTTTCTTACATATTAACCATTAAAATAAAGCAGTCTCAGTATGAAGGTTAAGACTGGAATGTATCAGATGTGTGACTTCTATACATAATTAAGTCATCAAATGGCCCAATATACAAGAGCTTAATTTCCCTTTGAGCAGAAACCGCTGGGTTTAGTGCAATTAATGAAATTGCAATTGATTTTTTTTTTAAATAGATCACAGTGTATTCATATCAGCATAAAGTTGGAGGGGGTTATGTCTCTGGCTAAAGATCCAATTAGGACTAGTGACTCAAACAAGAACCATAAACACCAAACTGCTCATAGGACAAGCACACACATGAAGAAATAGCTGAGCACTGTCAGGGACAATTTATACCTCAGCAGTTTCCTAGGGATATCAACGTATGATTTCTGTTTCCACTTCCAATTGCTTTCACATAGACTGCATTCTCTGATATTGCCACAGTCTTCCACCCCTGCCTTGCCACAGTTCTTCATTGTGTTCCTCTATCATTGCCTGTCAGATAACTGGAACCATTTGCTGCCCAGGACAGGAGCTGTCACCTTTGCTGTTTCTCTACAGCACTACAACAAAGCAGCCTGATGTCTCAACCAACAGGACTGTAATGCCTTCCATCCCAGAATACAGGACTCACTTCCCTCATGGTGTTTAGATAAATGGTAGAAAAAGCTACATTTCTACCAAAAAATGAGGTCATTGTGCTAAGCTTAACACAGCTCTCAGTGTTAAGACAGGGTGATATAAATATTTGAGGGAAACTAAAAGTTTTGATAATAATTTTGCTTTTGTATTTTTGATACACAAAGAGCAGCACAGGCTGCTTATAGTCTGGAGTTAGGCAGTGTAAGAAAGGCTGTCAAGAACAAAAAGAATAATGTAAAAAAAAATTAACTCTCATGAAAAGGCATCCAAACAACTTCCAATATCGATCTTTTTAAGGATGTACCTAAAAAGCAAACTGGTGCTGTTTCTCTCAGAGACGCAGTTTACAGGAATCACTGGAATTTACCCAAAGATCAAGAGTAAGTGTAAATGGTCTGCAGCTTTTGGGGTGGATATGTGTCCTGGGTTGAGCAGTAGCAGTCATTTTTTCTTCTTCATGGTAGGTGGTGCAGCTGTGTTTTGACTTTCAGCTTGGAACAAAACTGATAACAGGAATGTTTTTAGTTACTGCTCTAATGTTGTACTCTGACCAAGGACTTTGTGAGTCTGATGCTCTGCCAAGGAGGAGGGGAGGCTGGGAGGAAGCAGAGACAGAACACCTGACCCAAACNGAACAAAACTGATAACACCAATGTTTTTAGTTGTTGCTAAGTAATGTTTATTCCGACCAAGGACTCTGTGAGCCTCATGCTCTGCCAGGGAGGAGGGGAGGCTGGGAGGAAGCAGAGACAGAACACCTGACCCAAACTGACCGAAGAGGTATTCCATACCATAGCACACCATGCTCAGGATGTAACTGAGAGTTACCCGGAAGGGCTAGTGCTCTGGGGTGTTGGAGGAGGTATTCGGTCGGTGCTCAGTTGGGGTGGGGTGTCATCTGTCAGTGGTTGGTGAGATGCTGTATTCTTTTCCCTTGTTATTTCCTTTATCATTATTATTATTGGTGGTAGCAGTAGTGATTTGTGTTATACCTTAGTTACTAACCTGTTCTTATCTGAACCCGTGGGAGTTGTATTCTTTTGATTCTCCTCTCCATCTTCCTGGAAGCAAGGGA
The DNA here is from genome assembly GCA_002631895.1 of Agapornis roseicollis. NCBI lineage: Eukaryota > Metazoa > Chordata > Aves > Psittaciformes > Psittacidae > Agapornis > Agapornis roseicollis. Next base: position 14,699 of record NDXB01003540.1, on the reverse strand, counting down.
GGGCAAGAAAGGGGGGTTGAGTGAGTGAACAAGCTGCTTGGCTGGGTTTAAACCATGACAATATGGAGAAGTTCCCATTTGTGTCCTACGGGTGCCTTATGGAGGAAAACATATTGTTTTTCTAGACAATTCACTGTCAGTGAGATATTCCTATAAAACTCAGAGAGTCTTAAGCTAATGGCAGACAACTTTAGCAGGAGATAGGGCAACTCAGTAAACCATGCCAGCAGGAATCACAGCAACCTCACTTAGTTTATGAAATGTGATGCAGTAGCAAGCTGAGAACAGTGAATAATATCAAGAAGAGCTGAAGAACTAAAATGCTTTCAGATGGTACACATAATTCTGACATGAAAGCTTGAAAAACATTGTCTGTAATTTACTTAAATGCCACTACTTAAAGTTTGTTCAAACTTGTTTAAATGAATGGTGGTTATCTCTGGATGAAGCAAATCAATAAACAATGTACACTCACGTCAAAACCTGCCTTAAGTGAAAACAGAAATAGATGTTGTTTTCACCTCTTTGGAGAATATATAGTCAAGATTCAGCATATGCTTCCTAATATTATCTTTTTATTTTTTCTCCTCCTCTTGTTTGCTAGATTAAAGGCTGCTTTTATATCATTTATCACAGAGTATTTCAGTAGTAACTAGTGGTATGCTTGTTAGAGCAATGCAACATGTTATGCAACATTTTTCATTCCCATATTTTGCTTTGTGCTTTTGCAGTAGCCTAGAATCCCCATATGCTTTACCTTTAAAAAGACACAGAGTTCCCTGAATGGAGCCTCAGAGAACAACATTACCCATGTTTAGCCTGGAGAGACAGATTTCTAGAGGTATTTTGGGTCTAAAATGACCCAAATTAAATTGTTCTAAAGCTCACCAAGGCACACACAGACATCAATGAACCAAATATCAGTTAGTCTCTATTGCCTGGAACTTATAATGAACAGGAGCCCTGCAATTAAACAGTTATAAAAGTTGGGGGCTTTTTAATTGATCTGAATGGAAAGGTAAATACCAGCTTGCACATTTCCAGAAAGAGGATCCCCATTAGTACCATGCAGAATGTCCAATTCAACAACAGCATGTTGGAAAGATGAAAAGTAAAATACAAGGGAGTTTATTTACAGGGTATACCTTTATTTACAGGTTATACCTTGAGCCTGGTCGAGTTGAACCAGTGAGGTGAAGAGCACATAGAGAAGCTTCCTTTGGCGGAAACTCTGCTCAGAGAGAAACTTGCTGCCTTGATCTCTCCCTCACTCCTTTCAAGGGCTCCCAAAAACAGTAAAGCAGAGCCATCTGGTTAACACACTTCCTTCCCACACATCCTTTTCCCTCAGCCACTGCACGTTACACTTTGGAATCTGCCATCCCTTAGACCTCTCGGCCTGAAAAACATGACTTCACTGTAAACCTTCCCTTTCATCAGTTGCTTTAAACAGAAAGGATGCAGGGATCTAGCAGCCCAAGCAATGCCGACGGCATCTCTAATCATCCCCAAACACAGTTTCATTATGGGCATCCATAACTTGATGACCTTTAATACACAAGTCAAATCCTTCTCTTCTTTTAGTGTAAGCGTATCAAAGTAACTGCGTATCAAAGATCCAAGGTGAATGAAAAAATAATTAAAGCACTTGCAATCCTAAGAAGTGAAAAATAAGTAGCTTATTTTAAAAATATGAGTGATCATAGTAAAGAGCCTTTATCTCTTCACAAATTGTAACAGTTAAAAAAAAAAAGTCATCCTGAAACCAGTACTAACGTGGCCATCGCTCACGCTTTATTTTCACACGTTTAAATCACAGTTGCATAGGAAGACATTTGTTTCTGTTCATACCTTCAGACAATGTGACATACCAAGTCACCAAATCAGAGAAGGAAACAAGATCACTCAACCAGTTTCCTGAAATAGATCTCTCATTTAAGGCACATAGTTTAACAAGTAAAATACTTTATGTTGTTAGGTACTTTAGGTAGCAACACAAATTCTTTAACAAATTGTGAAGTGCATATTCCGTAACTGTGGTCAAACAGATCCTACAAAACAAAGAACCTTTTATATGGCTCTTGGATCTAGATGCAGTAAGTAGACTTATGGTCCACCAGTGTTTGGCCACAGTACAGTTCACTGTGAAGCAGTTCAGAAAGCACAGAAGAGAATTTCTAAATGCATTCCCCAATATTGTTTTATAAAGCTGGTGGGAAAAACCAAACCAAACCAACAACAGAAAACCCCAAACCACACAAAAACCATCTTCAGAAGACAATGTGAAAGCTTTCCTCACTAAAAAACAAAGGACAATTGATATGTTTTTCTTAGAAGTAGAATAAAAGTACGTTATATTCTCAACAAATTATTCCTAGCCATAAAGCATATCCAAAACCAGCTCTGTTCTTTATGGACTTAGTGCCAGTACATCTCTAACGGATCTGTGGAGTCCTAGAGAAACTATGAAAAGGTAAGTCTCATAGTCACAGACCCAGAGCTTATGAAACTAATGTATTCCAAGAAATTGTCCTTAATTTTGTTTTCCTGCAGTAAAATGCTATGTAATTTAAAGGAATTTGCCTCCAGTGTAGAGAAAGGGAAAAAAAAGATAAAAATTCAGGTCTGTAGTTTAAATGGATGAAGTAACACTAACACAAGAATGTTGGGAAGGAAAATTCTGAATGCTTATTCATAAATCCACACACTAATCTTCTTGGGGTGAATACTTCTGTAAAGGAATAAGTCAGAATTAACTTCTGAACAGTGACTTTTTGAGGTCTATGTCCAAAATCCCTATCCAAACAGAGCTTTGCAAGAGGTTACATCTTGAAGTCCAAAACAGGATGCATTGTAATGGAATATTCTATGAAATTAAATACATGCCTGAATATAGCAACATGTATGTCTAAGCCACAGCAATACAGAACCAACTTTAGATATTGAACAACCAGAATTCAGCAGTATTTGCCTCCAGGGTTCAGCTTCATTTTTAGATGTGGCAAATTTACTATCAGGACATTTCATAACATATTTCAATAGTCTTAAAATAAATAGTGCATCATCAGCTAAGTATTGAAATAAACATTTCACCATTTTATGCATCATCAGCCTCATTTCAGTGCATGGTGGGTCATCAACATTTTAATTCACAGCCCAATTTCTGAAGTGCTAAATGCGTAAGTACTACATATCCTAGATTAGTTTCACATGGGCATTCCTTATCATGAAGGATAGGCAGAACTTTGCTGAAGACACTTGGATGTTCCAGCGATATTTCAGTGTTTTCAGGGGAGAGGAGAATGCAGGAGGAGCACCATGATCAAGTATTTGGCTTGCTCTTAGTGCAGAACACAGAGTTTTGCATGACATTCCATATAATGCTTTCAAACACGTATGGTCAGTTTGAATTTATAGGTTAGGATAATATTTTTTTTTTAAATGGAAAGCTTAGCTCTTTAACTCTCAGAGGTAATATTATGTTTTAATATTATTAGGAGGCTTGCCTTGACAGGCATGCAGATAGTAAACTTGAACAAGTCATTCACCATCTGTCCATTCATTTCCCCTTTCTGAAACCAAAATAGCAATACCTCTATTTTAATCATGTTAATACTTATCAAAAAATGCTTGGCATTACAAATACAGATAACTTTTGTCATCTAAATTCTTCCAATTTATTCCTGCATTACTGCAGTCTTCTCTGGGTTTACAATATGATTTTAATGATTTTTACAATCTAGCTTTACCTGTTTCAAGAAAAATCATCACCTTTGGTGACCAGCAATTTACCTTGAGAGAAAGAATTTTCCAATATTGCTTCTGTCTTTAAAGGTTCATTTTTTCCCCTCCTAATTCCCAGGAAGGAGTCATCACATAACTACATGGACAAACATACACAGCATGATTGGGTGAAACTTAAAGGTGAAAAATTCACTTTGCTCCAATATATTTCACGAAAAACATTATTCCAAGTTCAAAAAAAAAAAAAAAAAAAAAAAACAAAACAAAAAAA
>NDXB01003540.1:0-10622 GCA_002631895.1 Agapornis roseicollis | reverse complement strand
AAAAAAAATAAAAAAAAAAACAATAACAAAAAAAAAAAAAAAAAAAAAAAAAAAAAAAAACCCACCCAAAAAAACCCCAACAAGCAGAATGAAAAGTACTCTGTCCAAAACAGCACCTGAAACTATGCAAGCCCTCAAATGAAACAAAGCTAGGAAATTTTAAGTTATTTCTATTCATGCTATTTCCAGGTTACCACATGAACATGAACATTCAAGGAGTGCTAAGAAAAAGAGTTTAGCACCTTTTCCACTAGACCTATGCAATCTCTTTCTAACGGAGTCCTAAGGACAACTATCAAACTCCTGGCCAGTAGCAATCATCAGCAACTCATGAAAGACAGGTTGGATATAGCTCTGGATCATCACCAGAGTATCATAAAATAACTAACCAAGATCTCATCTCCTCTTTCTAAGGTAGACGGTGAGACTGCTTTAGTATGTATACACCTTCCTTTCACTTGACCCTGGTAATCTAGGCATGGACTTAAAACAAGCCAAAGGACTGCTTAGTTAATTATCTCTTTCTAGTGATTGATGAGAATCAGATGCCTTGTAATAATGCTGCTATTACTAGCCTTTGGTACTGTCACAGAAACATACAGATTACCTGTAATCTGATTTATCTTGTCCAGAAAATAAATTGACCTCCTTAGAGTAGGAAGGCCTCAGAGTTGTGTCACCTACATACCCCAGCAGGCACCACTTCCCTTCAAATGGGAAATCAAGCTCATTAAAGCTGCTCACTCTCTCAGTTCTTCCCACCACTGGCAGGAAGGATGGGGAGAGGTGAGTTCAAGTTGAATATATTTTCTTTTGTCCCAGAACTAAACATAGGGAACAATTTATGTTTATCTTTAAAAATAAATGTCATTTTATTTTTTTTTTTCTTTTAAGTGCAATGCCAGATGAAATGGTCTGAACTAAAATGATGTGTTTCATTTCCTTCCCTCCCAAAAAACTACATGCAGTTATCTCACACAGACTGTTTTGGTTGACTCAATCATGCATTTTCAGGGGAGGGGAAGGGAAAATTAAGAAAAAAAATATGGTGAGAAATATAAAGACCTTGGTGCAGTGTTTAATTTTTCCTTGAGATGTTTCATTCTTTCCACTTCAGATGTTTTTTCTCATAGTCATGTACCAGTGGGGTTTGCATACTGACTCATGTCACCTTTACAGCTTTACCTCATCTGACTTGCACAATTTACCTCAGGAGTAGTGTCCATGCAGGTGAAAACAAGGGTGCCACCTTTCAGGTAAAACTAAGGGAGCCACAGTGGACTGCAGGAAGACAGCCAGAGGCAGCTGTATTCCTCCAAGAAAAGGGACTGAATCAGTGTGTTTCAGCCATCACATTCCAGCAACAGCCAAGTCAGCTTTTCCTACCATCTGCATTTTGAACATGGACTTTCCCACCATTACCTAATCTTTCATCACCTCAAGACTGAGGTTGTTAATAGCACATCCAGGATGGGGCACCTGGAATCATTGAATGACTGAAGCAGAGTTGGATACCTCTGCACTCAATTAGCAGCTAAAGTTGAAGGACGTTGATCAAAATCTATATACCCTTACAAAGCAAAACCCCATCTTTCAAAAGAAATACGTTTGGTTCATCTACCATGTTTCTGTGACTGTGGTCAGCCAAGATGAGTAAGCTTAATGCTGTTTCCACATGCACCACATATACATGTGCCCACATGGGTTGGGCATCCTTCAGAACTTGCTTCTTGCCCTAGGGAATTCCTGGCTCAACTGCAGAAGAAAACAATACGTTAAGGCTTTGCAGAAAGGAAGTTTGCATTTTCCAGAATAAAAGAAAAATAGAAAGGATTTTCTTTAAGTGCTTGTTGGTTGAATTCTTATCGAAATGATTAGTGCCATGGTGCTTAGAGTTTATTGTACTATTTCTCAGGGCTTCACACAAGCACTTCATTCTAAATCTAAAATAAACAGGAGTGCCTTAAACTATGTCTACTGCTAACATCCAGTTGAGATGCATGCTAACACATTCTTTTTGGGGTTCTATCAAAATATAAAATTCCTGGTAATGCAAATTTGATATTTAATGCAGAACTATTTCGAGAAAATCTTCCAGTAATGCATCTGGCTCTTCTGCTCCCTTCCTGGTAAACACCAAGCTCTTCTTATAAATAGAGACATTTTGGATGGAAGGCTGAGGAGCTACAGTGCAACAGTGCCATCCCCTGTCTGTAACAGTCATTGTCTCTCTCCCGGAGAAAAGGATTAAAACGCTCCAGCAGTGCCTGCTGTATCTAGCCGGAAGGTTACTGGAAAACATCAACATGAGTGCCACGTGCACTGCATAGTAGTAATGTTGCTGGGGAATTTCACTGTATGAGCTAAATTCTGAAGAAAGTTACTTTCTAGCTAGCACCATCAAATTTGTGTCAAAAAAACTTGCAAGAGATTCCACAAATTTTACATTTATAGTCAGTTTTCAGGATATTATCCAGCATGCAGTCTGGGGGAGGGAAAGCAATTTACAACTTTTTGTAGTAAGCAGAAAAAAGGAAATTCCCACACACTTATAGACATCCCTGAAGAAAATCTGTTCATCTCTACTACTACTTTGCATGTGCACTCCTCTTTCTAGGAAGCAAGGAGCACTCAGTATTAAGTAACTGTCCAAGCACCGTACCAGCTATAACACCTCACAGCTCAATATACAGTTTAAAATTTTAATTAGAATGGAATATTGCAACACAAACCAGGAGTATAAAGAAACTTAGGAGTAAACAGAGGTATGGCCAAAGGTATTTCTCCCCAGAATTTTGGATGCTGTTGCATACCCAATTAGTATCTTTCATTTACAGAACTGCCAGGGGAAACTTCCATTGGTTAAAGACACAGACAGGACACACTTGATCTGACAAGTTCTTTTTTGTCTGTTTCAGATGCTAACTTTGATCCTATCAATGGTAATAGAATAAGAACAAGAAGAAACTGAAATTAAACAACAAGCTGACCATTAATCATGAACAGGTACCAATTCTCTGCTCTTGGCAGTAGAAATTCAAGCTGATCATTCGCAAGAGTTAGGATCAACTCAGGTGCCATCTGTGTTTCCTTCTCTAAAGATTAAAAAAGAAAGAAACAATACTAAAAGAATCCTATGCTGATATCCATGTGTGTAAGGAGAGGGGAAAAAATATTAAAAACAAACAAAACAAACAAACAAAAAAAAAAAAAGACAATCCAAACAAACACCTCCCAAAATACCCATGGTTCACAATTAGTTTATTGTACTGTTAGTGCTGATTTCCTAGACATATCTCAGTTAAATGCAAGTAAAGCCAGAGCCATTTGCATAACCTTTTCCAGTCTTCTTCCAGTATAATACTAAATCAGTCCTGGAAACCAAGAACAGGCCTACCTTATAAAGAGACAGAAATCTTTACCTCTTACATGACGTCTATTCTCCAGTGCAGTCTACCATATGATTACTTTAGGGGAATGTTAAATCTTAGGTCTCAGGGGTTGTTTATCCCCTATTACCATATTTCAATCAACAGAGCTCAAAATCATCTTTAAAGCAGCTGCAAGACTGTTTTCTTGTGTTTTTCATATCACCTTGTTCCATTGAACAAGTACTGGGAACTAAGCCTGTTAAGTCATCAGAGTTCAAAGAGACTCTTCCAATTAGTCTCTTGAGAAACTGCTGCTGTAACACAACTGCAGATTTGCAGTTCTTATGCAGCTATCCTGTCAATTCCCTTGCTTCATTAGGAATAAATTAAATGTCAGTGACCTGCTTCTCCCTTGGTTTATCCACACTCACACTGCCTCTCCTTGTGGGGACCAGTGATGTGACTTCACTGGGGCCTGGTAATCCCTGCCAAGCCAGGTCACACATCTTTCTCATGTTTCTTCAGGGCAACAGAAGAAAAATGTACCAGGAAAAGCAGAAATGAAACCTTACTCTTCATTCACTGCTGTCCATAGAATAATTCCAAGAAACCTCAGCTTTCTTTTTTGTGGTCTTTGGTCGTTGTAGTAAAATGAATTTCTAGATAACCAGCCAGTGTGCTGGTATCATCTCAAAGCTCACAAAGCAGCTCCATCGGATATGTGATAAAAGCAACAGATACATTGCTTGAAATATTTTATTTCTTACTTTCATAAGTCTGAAATATTTTATTAGAATCCTACCTGTATTAGAAGCAGCATTTGATAACTATCTAACATCCGAGCTTGCAAAAAGCAAGCTAACTTCCACTTTGTTGTGAACAGGTTATTATAATCAAAACTAATAGGGACACAAAATAAATCAAAATCTAACCTCTAGAATTACTAAATTGTCATTTAGCACATAGTAGTTAACTTTATCTTAGAGATCTGGTTATCTCTACCTTTTGTGAAGGCTGATGTAATCTCCTCTAACATTTTTCAAATACTTTGAGTTAACCATCTTCAGCTAACTGGTTTTAACTGCTGTGAAAGCTTATAGTAGCAAGTGGCTCTGTGGAAAGTATCAGAATAGGAAGAATTTAAGATCAACCTACGCAAATAAACAGAAATCAATGACCAGTGTCACTCAAGCAAGAAAACTACAGATGAACTGATACAATTGAGAGTTAGCTATGCCACCTATCCCAAAAAGGCAGGTTCATTAGTTATAATTTAATGAGTCTCCAGGTGGTGCTGTTAAAAATTCTTATTTTACTGGAGATATTACATCCATTCTTTGAAAAGCCAATGTCTTGTTAAGCTCTCTCTCTGGTTTAGATATAATCTTGGAGCAGGCTTATGCTGGGAAGAAGTAGCCTTAGTACTTCTACTAAATTTCCTTAGAGAGGCTTCTTCATGTCATACTTATGGGCACCTGCACTCCTAGACTTAATTTATAGGAAGCCTTGTTTTCCTTACACTAAGAAAATTAACAGATTTTGCCTCTAAAATACAGAAAAATTACTCCAGGCAACCCAAGCTACAGGATAAAAGTGAAGAACAAGATGAAGCCCAAGCTATGTCCTGGACCCAGAAACCAGCAAATGATTCATTTCCACTTGGTTAATAGAATTACCTGGTTAGCTCTGAGGCTCTCTTCTTCACATGGGATTCCTTTGTATAATAGGTATATTTGGTTGTCATTGCATAGAAGAGAGACCATTTCTTGTGATATGGGCTAAGAATTATTTCCCTTTCAAGAGGCCTTCACATTTTCAGTTCTGACCACAAGTAGCCGAATAGTCATCTTCATGGAAGAAAACACAAAACAGACCTACATGGAACAAGTTTTCTTAATTCAGTACTATGAGCCTAAAAAAATTACCCTAGAATCTGGCAAAGGCATGGAAGGCCTTTATTTCTGTCCAATTACAATACTTTGAAACAACTTTTCTGAAGAAACTGATTTTCTTTCTATTCACTAGAAATAAAACCTCAAACAACTGGAGTGGTATGAAATTGACATCTGGATGCAGGACCATGAAAATTCTTCTTTGGTATGTTCCATGGTTAATGCAATGTACATGACACCACTAAAAAATATCCTAAAGAATTCCAACACCTTAGCAAACAAGTGAAATCTTTCAGCAGAGAAAAGCAAAATGCAAAACATCTGCCAGAAGATCGCCTGTTATATATTCATTGCTGCTATTTGAAAAGTGAAGAAGAAGCATATCCTAAAGAAACATTCATATGAATTTTATATGGGCAATTCATTTCCACACTCAGTTGATTCTGGTTGGAATACTGGGGTTTTTGCACTGGGTAGAATGAGCTCTACTTTAAGCCAGTTCCCAAGTAGTACAATTTCCTCCAAACCTAAAGCAATCTGTTTGGCAGAGAACTTTGGCTTCAGAAGATGTCAAGATAAAGTCATCAAAAAGGAAATGTAAAATATCCTATGACCATAGCATGTGCCTCTCTATGTTCCATTTTTAAAATACTTGTACCATGCTGGCAGCCACATATTCTGTTCCAGAAAATAGAAAATGAGAGTTCTTACCGCAGAGTCTACTAGCAGCATAAAAAGGAAAAAAAGAACAAAATGCCTATTCTCTCATACAAGGATGTCTGTAAAAGAATTTTTAAGAGTGCATCACAGAAAAAGCCAATTCAGATTCAATTAGCAAATGCTAACCCCCTGACAGCAGTCATATTACTCCCATGTAAAGTGCCACAAGATCTTTCAAGGCTTAAGATGAAAGGTCAAGGATTTACCTGCACATTCATTAGACATGAATGTGCAATACGAAATGTAGGGAAAAAAAATGCAATCATCCCTGGCCAGCATCCAAAGCCTTTATTTAATTCATAACATCACAACATTTCAGGTCTGGTATCTGCTGGTCCCCACTGGAAATATTTACAGATCCTGAAAAGCACCACATTTGCAAGAACTCCCTTTTTGTACCATTAAAAATACCAGCACAGAGTTACACCTGTGTTTATGCTATCTCAGCCAGGCTTACAAGCATAACCTTTCTGTCTTGGCCAGTGGCACTATCAATCCTTCCCCATCTTATGCCAACAACAGGAGTCTGGGGCTGCTTCAGATTTAGGGAACTCCAGAGGAGCCTAAAAGCCCTCTGGAGTGAAGGCAAGAATTTTTCTATTATTATTATTTTATTTAAAGTTTTATTACAACTAGGCAAGGGAACAAAGATGAAAAAAAAAAAAAATCAACTAATTTATTTCCTAAGGTATTCTTTTTTTGACCATACACAACTTGCTGTCTTTTTACATATAATTTCTCACACCTGTTCACTACTGGCCTTTAATTAATGTACTTCACAGTTTGCTGCTTGCACTACTCAGCAAGTCATGATTTTGCTTTAAACCTCAGCTTACTCAGCTCTCTGCAAACTCTCTTTCATGCCAACAGCAGCTTTATTCTTTCCACTTAACCTCATTTAGGCCAATTTTAACACAGTTACAGGCTCAGACATTAAGAAATCCAACTGTTAAGTAGACCTAAAAAACAGGTGTCATTAAAATCACATCTGAATTAATGCCTCCAGCAATAAATGCTTTAGAAAATGATAGGTCATCTTCATTTTCATATTATGTCAAAGCAAACTTTCAGCCCATTACTTTGCTGACTTTTAAAAAACCAAAAGATCTATAGATAAATACATACAACACTAGATTATAAGAATTAATTTCTGAATGTTCAGTGGGAAGTTAAAACAGCAGTTTCCATAGAGAGAAGTGCTTGGGAACACATCCTTTACAAAATCTTTTCCAGCAGGTCAATTTTCAGAACAAGATCTAGTGAGAGCCTTCTGTAGGAACAACTGTTGTCCTACCTCCCACCTGACAATAAATAACTTCTGATCACATGAAAAGAGCTTAAGAGACCAATATTAAAGATCCCCAAGTCCTGAAAATAAAAAAGGAGGTTGGTCTCTTTTTGACTGAAAACACCAAAGCCACAAATGGAAGACAATAATCTAGCCTCAGATAGGGGCTGTCTCTGACTGGGGAACTGTAAGTCTTTTTCAGTGGTTATAGTCTGTGAGAAAACAAGAATAGCCCATTATGGCAAAGCACTAAAGCAGTACATTTTTCTCCTTCTACTCTTTACAATCCTGGTTCACCAACTTACTTCCTCAGGAGTGCCAAGAGTGTAGGCTTCTGACTATACTGGAATAACAGGGGTAATTAGGTACCTTGCTATCATCACATACTTTCGGACCCCTATATGGTCCACAGAATAAAGTTGAAACCACTTTACAAGAGGTATGATGTAGAAGTATTGATCAAGTGGCAATACTTGCTGGTGCGTACCCAACCTTTAAAAGAAGTACACATCACAAATATATGAAAAGAATCCTCCTAGCTCTACCTCTCCATCCTAAGGGAAAACACACCCCACAAGCTCTGTAACCTATAATGCTGATTTTAATAGTACTCTTGAGGATAATTAATAGCAGAAAGCACTTAAATACTTTTTGAAGCCTTCATTTGTAACACCATAAAGTGTAGTACATAGTGTGGTATAGATACTGTTTTCCTTCCATTTTAAACAAAATGAATCCCCAGCCTTCTCTTAAGAGGTTCTCAGTGCAATTATCAATCATGCTGACATCTGGATCAGCTTCAAAGCTGTCATTACATGTGCTAATTTCAAGTATTGATCTAACACTTCACATAGCCTACTCTGGCATTTAATGCAGTTTTCAGTTCTTGTGATACCTCTTGGAAACTGAGTGAAGAATAACTCTGTGCTATGACTTTAGAGCACACAACATAGGATCCAATATTTTAACTCTTATGGCAATGAAAACAAAAGCCTAAGCTTTCTTTCCATTGGTAGAGTCAGACCAATGCTGGTACTTGAGCATAACTGCAGAAAGCAACTACAGCTCTATTATTTTTTCTCTCAAACCAAATTATGAACAAAGATAGAATAATTCTATGTTCTCCATCCACCTATATTCTCTATAGTTCTCCAAAACACGTTAGTATGCAATATAAGTATTGACTCTGCAACGTTTGTGAAATACATGTTACTTCAGGCAAGAGAGAGGGAAACAAAAAAAACTAACCCAGAAAACAAAGCAATGATCATGTTTCTTCCTCGCTTCAAAGCAACCCTCAAAGTGAATAGTCCCAAAGAAACCAAACTCAGGAAGTGTTCCATCAAACCAGAAATCCCCACAAAAATCTTCTCACCCAGCTGTGAATATCTACCCATAACACATTCGTCAAGAAAGTTCCTAAGGAGCAGGGAAGAATAGAGAAACAAGAACCCCAGAGAAAGAACAGATTCAAACAGAAGTCAGAAGATCAATTTGACCAAAAGTGCTACAAGGCAACTCAGAATCTGCTCTCTCTACCTGCTCCCCCAAAATGTAAGAGAGAAGGTCAGAATTATCAACATGAAAATAAAACAGGGGGCTACATGTCAGACTTTGTTATATGACTGCTTCTTAAACTCCACAACTCAAAATCCCTGTGCCATAGGAGTCTTTCAAGGCAAACATTCAGCCAGGTACACACCAAGTTAAATTATGTGTGAGGGAAAAAAAGCAGTTGTCACCATCAAACATACTATTTGTGAATCTATCAGGGAGTGAGCCTCTTGACACCAGGTTTTCAATTTGAGAACATGAGTCTCAAGGAATAGGAGGGAGTGTCTGTTTCCTAAGCAGTCTGAATCAAGAGATTAGATATAATGACTCACAAAACATACTTACTGTTTTGTTCCAGACAAACTTAGCTCTAAATATTCTATCTGTACAAAAAGATTCTATACACTTTTGTGTTGTCTTCTAACATCACAGAAACATGTTGTGACTGAATCTTTATCAGAAGTTGATAAGTATTAGAAGTTTGACTCCTCCAGAAGATGCAAAACAAAGTGTCAGAGTACACTGCAAAACTAAAGCTTAACAAACAAAAAATTTAAGAAAAATAAACAAACAACCCCAAATTTACCCACAGTCAGACAATGGCAACCTGAATACTCATAGGTGGTTTTCTACTCCACAGGAGAAAAGCAGTAGAAATGGCATATCTATACTGGCACATACACAATAGGATCGCTTCCATGCAACACTATTTATGCCTCAATTATGATACCAACAAATGTTCAAACCAGAACAGCTCCAATCCTGCTGAAAACACTGTTAAACACTTTTTTGTATATTTGAAGCATTTATCCTGTCACTTAAGAAACTGTCTTTGCTAAGGAGTTTTAGATCTATGCAGAAGTCGTGATAATCAAGTTACTGAAATTGAGCACTTTTCTACGAGTAAATGCAAAAAGACAATTGAGTTTCCAAGCAACAATTCTCCTACTGAGACTCACAGATGCTAGAGCAGGAGGGAAGAGAAAATGCAAGATTCAACAGATGGTAATAGAAAGCCACTACTTAAGCAGCCATAACCTGTATTTGTTTCTGTAAAGGTAAAGCAGAGCTGTAGCTCTATTTTACGTATCATCCAAGAACCTGTTTGTTTGGGATTTGCTTGTTGGTTTGGTTTTACCCCTTGGAAGTGTTCTTTGCACTGTAGAGGTGTTACACTGCCATGCCCCCAAACCAACATCCTTTCTAGGTGTGGGAAGGCCTTCATCAGGACAGAAAGGACACTAGTTCCCTGACATGGCCTACCTTACCAAAGGAAAACACCCTTTAGGGATGGGGCACTCCAGCACCCAGACTGAACTTCTCTAGTGTACTCATGGGCTGACTGCATGATGTCTCTAACACTGAGCTATCTGCGAGGTCTTTTAAACTCTTCTTCTCCACCAGACGTGCCAACAACGCATGACTTGACTCCACATCTCAGTCCAACCAACTCAGCTGCCCCATCCTCCTGCTTCAGTAAGGCTACAGGCTTTCTCTTGCAGAAGCAGCTGCTCTCTGCAGTCTCCAAGATTATCCGCAGCTTCTTGTTAACCACCCCAACACTAGCAATTTTCCTGTATGATCAGTGTTCTACCCTGGCACTCTGAATGACTGGTCGTCTTTAAACAGATAGCAACCCTTCCATACTGAGCATGCTCTTTGACAAACTCTTTCTCCAATACTTTTCAAGCAGATAGCTTGATCTGAAAAAGTATCATAGAATCACAGAACCAGAGAATAGTTAGGGTTGGAAAGGACCTTAAGATCATCTAGTTCCAACCCACCTGCCATAAGCAG
>NDXB01003539.1:22584-39723 GCA_002631895.1 Agapornis roseicollis | reverse complement strand
GTTATTACACTATCCCATCAAGAGCAGGAACTGCAGGATTTCCTTTTATCTCAGGTAGATTCACATACATTCTTCTTCCCTTCTTGTAATGTTTGGGAAACAGAAGAGGTTAGAATGTTGTCTTTATCTGTGTAGAAAAACGTTATTTAAAGATAGTGGAAGTAGGAAGGTGAATGACTGAATTTTTCAGTGTGTTTGTATAGAGTCTTTATGCCAGGTTTTACTAAGGTCAGTAGTAACAATAGTTTTTCTCCTCCCATTTAAAATACATTTCTTTATGCTATTCATCATGGGAACACTTACGATTTTTGCTTACTTCAGAACAAGTCAGTNTGAATGACTGAATTTTTCAGTGTGTTTGTATAGAGTCTTTATGCCAGGTTTTACTAAGGTCAGTAGTAACAATAGTTTTTCTCCTCCCATTTAAAATACATTTCTTTATGCTATTCATCATGGGAACACTTACGATTTTTGCTTACTTCAGAACAAGTCAGTGAGAGTCATAGCAGACAATAAGGTACTCAATATATGAAACTTACTGCAACAAAGACCTGTCTAGAGATCTGAGTGAGCCCACAATTACTGTGGTTTCAGCATTGCCTTGTTAATGTTTACTTTGCATCAGCCTTTACTAAATCAGCTGATACTTGAATGAGCTGTGTTTTCTTAATTGCTTAGAGCAAGTGGCTGGTTCTAGTCAGAAGTGGCAGTGTCCCTACCATGCATTATAAGTAGTCAACGTACAGGTCTTTAATAACGGTGGTTGACCTGTTGCAGTTAGTGAAACTCCACGACGCAGAAAACAAGTAGAAACAGGTTCTGCTGAAGATATCTTTTTGGTGAAGTGCTTTCAGACTTGTTCACAGAGAACTGCTGAACAGTGCTAGCTATTTCTTTGTTGCAAGCATTGTCACGATACAGAAAAATGTTAGCACTTAAACTTCTAAGCTGTTAAAGCTCAATGCTTGCACTTGAGCTTTAGTGGGAATAATCATGCACCTGAGAACCACAGCTTTTCTTTCCCAGAGTGTACTGTGAGAATAATCTCACAGATTTTGTATATTTTTCCAGCAGAAGTCTCATTTCCATTCAAAGAAAGAACTATTTCCAAACTCTGTTCGTATCACTTGAATTAGTTCTTGAGACCTAAATAAAGGCTTTTGGAACTTGAAAGCAATACTTAAATAAATTGCAGAAGCCTGTGAAAGATTCATCTGACTGCATAGTGTACTTAATACAGTGGTCTTCTCTGTGTGCAGCAGAGGTTTGGTAAAGCCAGGAAGCAATTATTTCTGTGGTGTGCAAATACTGACCAGAAGATGAACCTCTTGTTACCTTTCAGATGTCACAGCACCAGGTCCATGCAGTTCAGCAACTTGCGAAAGTGATGGGGTGGCATGTGCTGAGTTTCAGTAATCACGTTGGTCTGGGGCCGGTGGAAAGCATTGGCAATGCATCAGCAATAACTGTAGCATCACCAAATGGAGACTATGCCATTTCAGGTAGTGTCTTCTCTTGCAAATGTATGAAAAATCTTAACATTAAGTGAGTTCTACAGGGTTTGTGTGTCTCTTTCTGAGAGAGTCTCTAGAATTTCATTGAATAATGTAAATTCATAGCAAAACATTCTAGAAACAATCTCTTTTATGTATGCAGTTGACACCTAAATAGAATCAATACTTTGCTCAGTAAGCCATGTAATATAAACCCGAGTTAGTTTACAAAGGCTTGAAACTGTTTCTTAGAATTAGCATTGAAAAGCCAGATTACGGAAACCATCAAGATAGTGAGAGAAAGGAACAAGGCAAACAACACCATCACAACTGTGCACTTAATGAGAACAAAGTTTGGTCTCTTCAGGGATCTTCTTGGAAGAATCCTATGGAATACCATCCTATGGGATGGAGAGAAAAGGGGTCTGAGAGAGTTGGTTGTTTTTTTCCCTAAGTATCACATCTTTCATGTTCAAGAACAGTCATTTCTTTGTGCAGGAAGTTGTGTATGAACAGGGAGCTCATGACTAAACTTATGGCACAAAAAGGAAGCTGTAAGTGATGATAAGCAGGACCAGTTGATCTGGAAGATAGACTGTCCAAACATGCATTGATGGGGTTAGGAAGGCTAAAGCCCATTTGGAGTTGAATCTGGTGGGGGACATAGAGGGCAACAAGAACTGTAACAGGTAGGTCAGCAGCAAAAGGAAGACTAGGGGAAATATGGGCCTGCTGGTAAATGGGGAGAGCACCTGGTGGTACAGGACATAGAGAAGCCCCTCTCTCTTGTGAGACCTCACCTGGAGTATTGTGTGCAGTTCTGGTGTCCTCAACATAAAAAGGACATGGAGCTGTTGGAACAAGTCCAGAGGAGGCCACGAGGATGATCAGGGGACTGGAGCATCTCATATGAGGACAGGCTGGGAAAGTTGGGGCTGTTCAGCCTGGGGAAGAGAAGGCTGCATGGAGACCTCATAGCAGCCTTCCAGTATCTGAAGGGGGCCTATAGGGATGCTGGGGAGGGGCTCTTCATTAGGGACTGTAGTGACAGGACAAGGGGTAACGGGTTCAAACTTAAACAGGGGAGGTTTAGATTGGATCTAAGGAAGCAATTCTTTCCTGTGAGGGTGGTGAGGCACTGGAATGGGTTGGCCAAGGAAGTTGTGAGTGCTCCCTCCCTGGCAGTGTTCAAGGCCAGGTTGGACAAAGCCTTGGGTGCCATGGTTTAGTGTGAGGTGTCCCTGCTTATGGCAGGGGTTGGAACTGGATGATCTTAAGGTCCTTTCCAACCCTAACTATTCTATGATTCTAAGACCAAGGTACCCAGTGCCTTCTTTGCTTTTGTCTTAAGACTGGCCTTCAGGCATCCCAGGTCCCTGAGACCCATGGGAAGTTCTAAAGCAAAGAGGACATACACAAGTTCATGGGACCAGGTGGGATGTATCCAGGAGTGCTGAGGGAGGCGACTTATGTCACTGTAAGGCTGTTCTTGATGACCTTTGAAAGATCATGGTGATCAGGAGTGGTTCCTGAGGACTGGAAGAAGGTAGGTGTCACATCCTGTATTTAAGAAGGAGAATCTGGGGAACTAGTCTGGTCAGCCTCACTACAATTACTAGGGAGATGTGGCAAAAGCCAGTCCCAGGAGCAGATTGCAAACTGTTAAGGAAAAGGTGATGATAATGATGGGGAGTAATCACCATTGATTTATGAAGGAGAAATTATGTTCAGTCAGCCTGATAGTCATCTCTTTGTGGAAGGTTGGCTTGGTAAGTGAGGGAAGAGCTAAGTGTTATCTTCCTAACTGCTTATTTAGAACACAAACACAGATACACACCACCACCCAACATCATAGCACAAAAACCCATCCAAGTCAAGAGAACACCACCACCCTACACCAGTCTTGCAGAATTTTGTGGTTAAAAGCAACAACTATCCTGAGTGACTCCATCACTGTCCATTTGATGTAAATCCACTAGAAACAATATCTTTCTGATCACATTTTTCAGCAGAATGGTGGAATACATCCAAGGTAAAATTTGGCCAAAAAAGCCCTTTGCCCTTCCTGGTACTGTTAAGGAAAAATGAACAGATTTGTAAGCTGTATGTGTGTGTGGGCTTTGGCAACTGTTTCTCTGGTGTGCTCAAACCAGAACATGCAGTGCTAAAGCAACAAAATCATAGAGAAACGGGAGACCAGAAGGAGAAAATTCAAAGAGAAAACATTAATAGTTAAAAGGTGATTTCCCTTGTTTGTTTTCAGCATGTTTGGAATTGAGTAGGAGTAATGTATAGCATACATGAGGAAGGATGTTTAATATGAGGAATTCTTCCAGTATAAGAGTGCTCATACAATCTCTGTTCATTATAGTGCGTAATGGCCCAGAAAGTGGCAGCAAAGTTATGGTTCAGTTTCCACGGAGTCAGTGCAAGGATCTTCCCAAAGGTGATGTGCTGCAAGACAACAAGTGGAATCATCTTCGAGGGCCCTTCAAGGAAGTACAGTGGAATAAAATGGAAGGGCGAAACTTTGTCTATAAAATGGAACTTCTCATGGCTGCCCTGACTCCATGTTAATAATCCATCTGCCTCTCCCTGTGGCTTGGAATCATCACTGAGCTGCACACAATCACTGCTGAGCAGCAAAGGGAAATGGAAGCTATAACGCAATGCAAGAAAGCAAGCCCAAATGTATTCCCTGTACAGAAATGTTCATTGTACTGTTTCTAATAACATTTTTTTCAATAACATCTACAATAAATTTCTGGGAAAGTTCCTCTCAGCTCTTTCTTTGCAGACTGCTCTACCTAAAGTAGCAAAGCTGAGTCACTGGTGTCTTTTTATTTTATTAAATCAGTTCAGTATTTCTTTGCTATATACAAAGTGTCTGCTCAGAATCATTCCCTTCCCTCTCATGCTCCTACTTTCTCAATAGATCTTTGTAAGTATTACTGAGAGGTAACAATTTCTAGAATGGAATTGTGCTATTGTGAGCCTTTTAGTGGCTGGGGCCACAAGGAATGGCTGTCTTGGGGGAAGCTAATGGACTTGCTTGATGAGGAGTGGGACAGCAGAGGAGAAGCAGAGTTCCCTTGTCAAGAATTAAGGCTAAAGAAAGCTTAAGGAACTGTCTTCACTGGGTGACATTCTTGAGCTGGAGTTTGAACATGGATGTGGCTTCTGGGTGATCCATTTCTTTTTTGAGAGATGTATTTGGTGGCAATTTGTGAGAGTGCTACGAAGTCGCAGCTTTTGGCTAACATCTTTCTGGTGGCTACAGGTGAGCCTGTGTAGTTGCTGGTTACTTTGCTTGTGTTTTCTGTCCTTGTTTTTTGCAGGTATATAAAAGAAGGGGTCTTACTCTGCTTGCAAGATCCTGACAATTGGAGTTTGGGGGTGATGTTTCTAAATTCACGTCCAGATAGAAGCAGGTGACTCATGCAGTGGACCTTGCATCCCCACACACTGGTTTGTTTGCTTGTTTGGGGTTTTTTCCTGCACTGTCATTTACTGCCATCCAGGGAAGCCATAATATGCTGAAGATCAGCTCTGTTGAGTTGTTTTAAAATAAAAGTAGTTGCATTTTTGTCTCTCTTGGTTGTGCTTGTAGCCTTGAAGCTTCTAGTAAGGTATTGCACAAAGCTTTTGTTTGATGATTAATTGCTAAAGATCTTTTCAAAACCTGTCTGTATGAACTGGTTCAGACTAATGTCCATATTCTGTGTTATGAAGTATGTGCAAATATATATATATACGAGAGAACATTTCACACATAGAACATGTTTGCATTGAACATCATACTTTGTGACAGGTGTTATTTTGCTGTATTCTTGAGCAATAAGGAGTAGTAGTAGGAAATATATTGAGCAACTGCTTGTGGCAAGCTGCTGCTCAATGTGTATCCAGAGCAGCTATTGTACTACTATTGGTGTTTGCCACTGTGGAGCATCTTGTTATTTCAGTTCCTTGAAGTACTTGCTTCTGTGTGACTGAGCTATGAGAGAGAAAGGGTTTTCCTTTCAGGTTTTGATGAGTTTCTCAAGACATCTTACAGAAAACAAGCGCTGGTTGAAAATACTGTTTATTGTCTTAAAAGATGGATGAACCTCTCATGCAACCCCTGTGATGCCAGGTCTTGTATTGCTTGACTAGCCTATGCTTACAGGTGGAGAGGAGGTTCTTTGGTGAACAGTTCAGCCAGCAGCCTGATGCATCTGTTCATGCATCTGATTATAAGAGGCTCTTTGGACTCAGCAACACAACAAATCTCCCCTTACTAATAATTAGAAGATGAGTGTATGAAAATTGGATATGTCTTTGCACTTTGCTGTTCTTAACCTAATTGACATGTCTGCATATAGTGATAGCAGCCTCTTCAAACAAGCTCTTCATTACCAAGCAATAGGATCACTTTGGGGCTATTAGGATCTCATACTTGCAGGATTTGCCTCCTGAAAAGAAGCAATGGATGCAAAAGGACTTGTGTTGCAGAAGTGCAAGCACTGAACAATAACAGTGAAGACATTTGTCAGGGTTTCCAGGCCTAGATGAAAAATAAAGAAAGAATTATTAGGGACCTGGACAGTCTGTCTTTTACGGTTGAATACACAGGGTTTCCAAGTTTGGGAATGGAAAACGGACTGATGAGGCTTCTAACAGAGGGGCAGTCTTGAAATGCTTGGTAGTGCATCTTCAAACATGAAATGAAGACATTAGTGGATGATTAAGACCTTAGAAATTGATTGCCAAAGCAATCTTGTGAACTTTGACATCTCTTTAATTAATGTTTAAAAACAAAATGCCTTTATCCCTTTGATCATTTGGAATGCTCTAAATATTAAATTTGCTGCTGTTCTGCATGGAGTTTACAGGTGAAGTAAGAATAGCTATTAGTTTCTAAGCTTCCATTTTAACAGCTTGCCATGATTTTCAATACTTCGGGTACCTCCAGTGTAGCAAGTAACTGTTGCAGACAGCTTATGCTTGTGGTCTGTATATTAAATGTTACTAGCATTAATAATGCATATGGACAAACATCAGTTTCAGAAAATGGGAGTATTTTATAAGTGACCCTACTGACATAGTAAGCATGCTAAATTCTGGGTAAAATCTGTGGGTGAGGAATTGCCTATAGGAAAGCAGTACCCAGGCTATCTGTACTGTATGTCCTCACTGAATATTACTTAAATGCCTGTTGTTCATCTAGGATATTACTACCTATAATTGAGGTTGGCACTAGTGTCAGTAGCCAAGAGTGGGCACCTGAAGTATCTGTAGCTAGGCTGGGGGAGGTAGAACAATGGTGCGAGTGGGAAGCCTCTCGCTGCTCTTACAGTGCATCTTCAATTGAAGATTCTTAAACGGTTTTCAAATTTTGGAGTTTCAAAGTGATCTGTCCAATTCCAGCAAGGCATTCAAATGGTCATTCATGTCTGTATACATTTCCTAACTTGGGCTGGNTGCTCCAGGTGAGGTCTTAGGAGAGCAGAGTAGAGGGGCAGGATCACCTCCTTTGCCCTGCTGGTCACGCTCCTTTTGATGCAGCCCAGGATACGGTTGCTTTCTGGGCTGCAGGTGCACACTGCAGTTGGCTCCTGTTCATGTTCTCACCCAAGTCCTTCTCTACAGGGCTGCTCTGAATCTCCTCTTTGCCCAGCCTGTAGCTGTGCCTGGGATTGCTCCCACCCAGGTGTAGGACCTTGCATTTGGCATGGTTAAACTTCATGAGGTTGGCATCAGCCCACCTCACAAGCGTGTCAAGGTCCCTCTGGATGGCATTCCTTCCCTCCAGCATATCCACTGAGCCACACAGCTTGGTGTCATTGGCAAACTTGCTGAAGGTGTGCTCAATTCCACTGTCCATGGCAGCGACAAAGATGTTAAACAAGACCGGATCATAGAATGCTTTGTGTTGGAAAGGACCTTAAAGAGCATCCAGTTTGAGCTCTGTGCCATGGGTGGGGACACCTTACACTAGACCCTGTCGCGGAAGATTGTCAGACCTGGCCTTGAACACTGCCAGGGACAGAGCATCCAGAACTTCCTTGGGCAGCCCATTCCAGTGCCTCACCACCCTCATAGTAAAGAATTCCTTCCTTATATCTAACCAAAGCCTCCCTTGTTGAAGTTTGAACCCATTACCCCTTGTCCTATTACTATAAGTCCTTGAGGAAGAGTCCCTCTCCAGTATTCTTGTAGGCCCCCTTCAGATCTGGAAGGCTGCTAAGATGTCAGTGTCAATGAGCTTTCACTAACAATAGGTTTTTGAGACTTGATTGCGAGTGGCTTATTCTCTCTTTTTTCTGTGACTAGAATCCTCAATTCCTACAGCTGATTTCAAAAAAGAAGTCTTTAGCTGGAGCAGCTCAAATCCTGTTGAAAGGCGCAGAAAGATTATCCAAATCAGTAGCAGAGAACCAGGAAAACAAGCGACAGAGAGACTTCAACTCTGAACTGCTGAGACTGAGACAACACTGGAAGCTGAGGAAAGTAGGAGACAAAATTCTTGGTGATCTGAGCTACAGAAGTGCAGGTAAACAAGCAGAACAAGCAGAAGGGTCTTTTGTTTTTTTCTAGAATGGATATTTATACTTTGTGGTTTTTCTTACCTGGAAAACCAGATAGAATACCTGTAATAATAACAAAATTTAAGGCGAATTTATTCTTATCATGACACAAGATTGTAAGAGGAGGGAACTTGTTTTATTATCTGGAAAAATTTTGTGCTATCCTCTGGCTAGAAGGTGATTTCAAAAGCTGTGTAGGTTTCTAGTAAAGATTGCTTTGCAGAAACAACTCTGTATCAACAATATAGTTGATCAGTTGACAGGTAAACCTTGTAATCTTTGGCTTTTATGTACAGTTGGCCTGTAAAGCACTTAAAAAAAATGAGGAGTATGTTGCATTTTCCTGTGAACAAAGATCATAGAATCATAGAATATGTCAAGTTGGAAGGGACTTATAAGAACTGAGTAGAGGCGTAGAATCACCTCTCTCGACCTGGTCATGGTGCAGCCCACCATGTGATTGTCTTTCTTGACTGCAAGTGCACACTGTGATCTCATGTTGGGCTTCTCATTAGCCAACACTACCAAGTCCTTCTCTGCAGGGCTGCTCCCAATCTGTTCTCTGCCCAGCCTGTATTTATGATTGGGATTGCCTGGACCCAGGTGTAGGACCTTGCACTTGTCATGGTTAAACTTCATGAGGTTGGCATCAGCCCACCTCACAAGTGTGTCAAGGTCCCTCCGGATGGCATTCCTTCCCTCCAGCGTATCCACTGAACCACACAGCTTGGTGTCATTGGCAAACTTGCTGAGGGCGCACTCAATCCCACTGTCCATGGCAGCAACAAAGATGTTAAACAGCACTGGTCCCAGTACCAAGCCATACAGAATGCCCCTTGTCACTGATCTCCACTTGGACATCAAGACTTTGACTTACAACTTTTTTTGAGTGTGACCTTCCAGCTAATTCTTTATCCATCGAGTACTCCATCCATTGAATCCATGTGTCTGAAGCACAGCTATGGAGTTTTGGAGACTTAGAAAATACATAGTCTTCCAAAACAGAGGTATGAGCTTCATTGTTTGCAGAAGATGCTTTATAAAGAGTATGTATGTTCTTATCTTTCCTTCTTAGGTTCCCTTTTCCTTCATCATGGCACATTTGAGGTGATAAAGAACACTGACATTGACCTGGATAAAAAGATACCTGAGGATTACTGTCCTTTGGATGTTCAAATTCCAAGTGATTTAGAGGGATCAGCCTATATCAAGGTTTGCCAGAGAGGCTTTAATAATGTAGTGTGGGTTTTGTTTTGTTATTTGTGTGCTTGCAACAAAGAACAAACATGAGATAACATTCTCTTTTCACCCAGGTTTCTATTCAGAAACAAGCTCCAGACATTGGTGACCTTGGGACAGTGAACCTCTTTAAAAGACCCATGCTAAAACCAAAACCAGGTATAACTAACTGTATGTTTTTTTTTGAACATGTTCTCAAGAAATGGGTTTGTCATGGTGTTTGTTTGCAAATCTTAGCATATAGATGAAGCAAAATTTTAGGATTGTATTTTGAGTATTCTGGAGCACCTTTTTTTAGGCATTGGAAGTTAGAGCACAAAACCAAAAGCAAACCAAGGTACTGTGTTTCAGCCAGTTACATCCCATTAGTTCAACAGAACTGAATGTCTGATTGTTCACTTGTAACTTTGGCTAAAATGTGGGATTTGTTTCTGTGCCTCATTTGTTTTCTCTGGATCTGAAACTCTGCTGGCATTATGTGCACCCGTTACCAATAGCTCCCCTGACAGGTGTATGTATGCTATGTACCTTTATTGAAAGCTGTACATTTTTGGGATTAACATGTCATCCTTTACTCTTTAGGATTAAAAAGAACTGACAGGGTTTTATTTCACAATGGTCTGTGACACAGATACTTGTGCTGTCTTGACCATAGACAGGATGCTGTACTATACAGATGTTTCGTATGGTATTGAGGGTACAGTACAGAGCTTATGTGCTTACCCAGACTAGAATCTTCCAAGAATTTGGGCCCTATAACTCCTGTGAAAGCACATACATGCTCTTACCATTATTTGGTGGTTCACTGTAGAGTGAATTTAATAAAGCTAAAAGTATCATTGAAAGTAAATTGCAACTTAAGCAGAGCTCACAAAAGGTCTGGAAATGTAACGGGCAGCTCCAGTTGGGAGCTGCAATTTACGGTATGCGTATATGTAAGGTAACACTAATGCATTTTTCCACTCCATTTGGACAGAAGCTACTGACTACCTTACCTTAGCAATTACTCATAGCTACTGAAGTGTCTGGTATCTGAACAAAAAGGTAGCTTTCTCTTACCCTTTCCTTCTACAAACATTTGTTTCTGTTTTTCAGGCTCTCCCCACTGGCAGACAAAGTTGGAGGCTGCACAGAATGTTCTTTTATGTAAAGAAATCTTTGCCCAGCTGTCACGAGAAGCTGTTCAAATTAAATCCCAGATTCCTCACATTGTTGTGAAAAATCAGATCATCTCCCAGCCTTTCCCAGGTAGGAAACTTTGTGAGACTTCTTAACTTACTATTTGCTTAAACATGAACTGAGATTCTGATTGATGAGACCTTTTTAAATGCTCTGCTCTTAACGACAACAGAAAAAAGAACCTTGTTTTTCAATGGTTTTGAAAAACCAGAATTTCCCAGAATTAGAATTTTGGTTGCTAGTTGTAGAAGCATCCAGTTAATGCACTTTGGCTTGTAATTTACTCACATTTTATTGTGTGGAGTTTGGGTTGTTTTACTTTGTGATTGGCTTTTGTCAGTAGCACTTAAAAGCTGTCACCTGTATTACAGGGAGGGGGTGAGCAGGTGGCTGTGGTGCTGGATTTAAATCACAACATGTATGCACATTGCAGTTTGGAGCTGTGCATAAATCAGTGCTGCTGGATTGGGTGCAGGTGGAATTTAAGACTTGAGTTAATGGGTCTTCAAAAGAAGAGAGGCCAATATTTTCTGGTGAGGATAATGTAAATGGCATAAAGATGGCTCAGATGTGGCTGGTGAATCCTCTGTTCTTACAAGGGGTACACAGCTGATGATATCATGTGAAGAATATGTTTCTGGATTGCTTCACATTTATAGGATGGTAAATCCTTCTTTCTCTGGGGAAGGAATAAGGTCCTGAAGACTCTTCTTTTTGTTTGGGGTTGAGTCATAGAAATTGATGTGAAACCTACCTAGTAGTGAGTAGTTGGCCGTCAGTCGGTGGCAAGTCTTACCTGACTTTGTTGCTGTGCTCTCCAACATCATTCTTTGATTTTCTGGTTATGGTGAATACTGGTTGTAGAAGTACTGATTATAATACATGAAGAAATGCAGTTCTCAATAGCCTCCTTGAAAATTATTTGTGTCCTTATTTGTTTTGTGTTTTTTAATCTGCTTTGTACAGGTTTACAGTTGTCTATTTCTCTGTGTCACTCTTCCAATGACAAAAAGTCACAAAAGTCTGTTTCTGAGAAACAGAATCCTGATGATCATCTTTATGTTCTGGAACATAATTTGCATCAGCTTATCAGAGAGGTAATGCATTAATGGTCAAGTGCTGAAGAGGTTTTGGGCTATTGTAAGTCTTCTACGTGGCATGCAGACCTGTTATAACAATAGGGTGCCACTAGAGGCCACTCGCTTTCTACCCATTGGTGTGAGGCAACATTCTGTTCAGTTCTAGTGTGTAGAGGTAGTTAGGGAGTTCCAGTTAATGCTTTCATGGAATGCTGGTGCCTTACTTAACCTCAGGCCTGGTGTTCCATTCAGAAAAGCTGTGCAAGGTTTTACCAGTACAACTCATGAGTTTCCCTTTTTCCTTTGTGTCTAATTAGTACTTGTGAAGTACTTTAAGTGAGCATCTGTTCAGCCCATACTTCCATCAAGAAAGAACAATCAATTACAATAATAACTTCTTTTGAGGTCCACTTCTGTGCTTCAGTGTCTTAGATTCAGAAGGATGTGGGGTAGGAAGCTGAGCTTGCATCTCTTCAGGAAAGGAGAATAATCTTAGATGCAGTTGTGAAACCATGTTCTACAGAGTGGTCATCTCCTTAGAGGCACAAGCCATGCAGTCATGTGGACTAGTCCAGTGTTCCAAGCACTGAACTGGGTTTCCTGAGCCCAGTGCCCAGCTCTGTGAGTTTCCTTTCTTAACTTGGAACCAGATGGTAATTTTTTGTACCCCTTGTTATTTCTTAAATCCTTCCTTTATTTTTGTTTGACCATCCTGTCTGTCTCCACAGATGTGTCTCAGGCAGACTTACTAGTAGGAGCTACGGCCATGCCACCAAATCTTTGTTAGCTATCACATGTTTTTAAAAATCGCTTCTTATAAGGTTTGAAATAGATGCATGGACAAGGGAGGCAAAGTATGAGTGGAAAGCTGCTTTAAAGTGCTGTCAAATTTATAAAGTGAAAAAGTTGCACTTTTGGAAAGTATGTATATGTAAAACACCTGATGTGAAGCAGGATATTATAGTATATGTATTACTTCTTGCAGGTACATCATATGGGCACTTCCTTTTATAACGTTTTTTGTTTGTTGCAGTGTCACAAGCAAACCCTGAGCTCAACAGTGATGCCACATCCAGCTAGTGCACCTTTTGGCCATAAGAGAATGAGGCTTGCAGGACCCCAGGCTTTTGATAAAAATGATATCAGTTCCTTACAGTCGAATGAAGGCCTTCTGGAAAAGATAATAAAGCAGGCAAAGCACATCTTTCTGAGACGCAGGTAGGTCACAAGCTGTTCTTCTTACAGTTAAATGTACCATTATGTAGAATACAATTGATCTTTCTTCAGTGTTCTTAGAACTAGCAGCTACTTCCTTCACTGTTAAAATAATCTATTTTTAAGTACTAAGAACCAATAATACATCAGGAAATACAAGCAATTAGAAGTTGGCTGGTAAAAAAGAAAAGGAATGGGGTTTCTTAGAGATTTCTGTGACAGCTCTGACATAGGCTGCTGATAACTGTCCCTACTTTTCTGAAGCTGCATAAATCTTTTTTAGTGTTCTTTCCTGTGCAGTAGCTCATTCTAAGTAATACCACTTTAATACTGCTGCTGAGTGTATGTGACATGTACCAAGTAAACAGGTGCTCCATTAGCACCAAAGTGGTGCTGAAATAGAACTTTGTTTAACATGGTTTATTAAGTTTCCCTTTTTATCTTTTTGGTGTGCCACCAAAAGAAGACCTAACAAACTAATAACCTCTTCACTTCCTTTAATCCAGATAAGAGCTCAAGCTGTCTAGATTACTGTACATGATTATGTCTTTTATCTTCTAGAACTGCTCGAACCATAGACAGCCTGGCCAGTCGTATTGAGGATCCCCAGATTCAGGCCCACTGGTCCAATATAAATGATGTTTATGAATCCAGTGTTAAAGTTCTTATAACTTCTCAAGGATACGAACAAATATGCAAGTATGTATGAAAGTGCCTGTGTCTTTCTAGTTGTAGAAGCATGCAGCAGTGTCAGAGTATATACGAGTTGGGTTTTACAGGTTTTGATTCTCTTCAGGCAGACAAGTAGGAGCCCCTTATTTCTGTGTGAGTGTTTGGTTTTGAGCTGTGGGGGAACAGCCACCCTAAGAAAATCTTCACCCATTATTAAACTTAAATGAAGAAACTTAAGTCTTTAACCAGCACATTTCCCTTTCAAAGCAGGAATTGAAGGTGAAACTGGCTGTTTAAGGGATGGGGGGTTGCTCTGTGTAGGGATAGATGAATATACAGTATCTTTGTATGTGCTGGATTCTGAACTTCCAGTCTGGTCATGGACAGCTAGTCAGTGCTCAGTCCTAGCTCCATTGCATAGGTACTGAAATATGGAACTTGCATAATTCGTCCCCTTAGTTACACACTGTGTCCTCAAAATAAGGGATTTCATATGCCAGAAATGAATGCATGCTGACCAGCAGTGAATGATCCAGCATGTTCACAGTGGATGGCCCAGCTGTTCTTACTATTTTTTCTACTGTGAGCTTTTCTACTTTGACCTCGCTGTTTTTTCTACAGTCCTCTCTGGCTGTGTTCACACTGTGGAGCAGACTGTGGTCATTGGTGTGATTTGCAGTCTTACTTCCAGAGTACCTGTGCTGCCCAAGTCTTGGCTGTAGGTTAGAGCAAGCCCCAAGTACACACCATTTTCCTCTGCTCCTCTGCAAGGAAACTTGGGCACAGTGCCAGGCAGGAGCTGTGAGGCACCTCAGGAGATTCCTTGACATGAGCAAGCAGTGGGCCAGGTCTGGGAACATGCCACAGAAGATGTTCCCTGCAGTAGAGGGAGCTGTCATGAGGGGTGAAACGGAAATGTTTGGAGTTGCAGTCTTACTCCATAGGCTTTGCACTGTCCTCATCTTAGAGTTGTTGGGGGGAGTTCTGTGTTCTTAGTTTCCCGTTTTCTTAAGGAAATGGTAATGCATTTTGAACAAACGTGCATCTTGTCTTCAAAGATCCATTCAACTACAGCTGAACATTGGAGTTGAACAAATCAGAGTCGTGCATAGAGATGGAAGAGTTATTACACTATCCCATCAAGAGCAGGAACTGCAGGATTTCCTTTTATCTCAGGTAGATTCACATACATTCTTCTTCCCTTCTTGTAATGTTTGGGAAACAGAAGAGGTTAGAATGTTGTCTTTATCTGTGTAGAAAAACGTTATTTAAAGATAGTGGAAGTAGGAAGGTGAATGACTGAATTTTTCAGTGTGTTTGTATAGAGTCTTTATGCCAGGTTTTACTAAGGTCAGTAGTAACAATAGTTTTTCTCCTCCCATTTAAAATACATTTCTTTATGCTATTCATCATGGGAACACTTACGATTTTTGCTTACTTCAGAACAAGTCAGTGAGAGTCATAGCAGACAATAAGGTACTCAATATATGAAACTTACTGCAACAAAGACCTGTCTAGAGATCTGAGTGAGCCCACAATTACTGTGGTTTCAGCATTGCCTTGTTAATGTTTACTTTGCATCAGCCTTTACTAAATCAGCTGATACTTGAATGAGCTGTGTTTTCTTAATTGCTTAGAGCAAGTGGCTGGTTCTAGTCAGAAGTGGCAGTGTCCCTACCATGCATTATAAGTAGTCAACGTACAGGTCTTTAATAACGGTGGTTGACCTGTTGCAGTTAGTGAAACTCCACGACGCAGAAAACAAGTAGAAACAGGTTCTGCTGAAGATATCTTTTTGGTGAAGTGCTTTCAGACTTGTTCACAGAGAACTGCTGAACAGTGCTAGCTATTTCTTTGTTGCAAGCATTGTCACGATACAGAAAAATGTTAGCACTTAAACTTCTAAGCTGTTAAAGCTCAATGCTTGCACTTGAGCTTTAGTGGGAATAATCATGCACCTGAGAACCACAGCTTTTCTTTCCCAGAGTGTACTGTGAGAATAATCTCACAGATTTTGTATATTTTTCCAGCAGAAGTCTCATTTCCATTCAAAGAAAGAACTATTTCCAAACTCTGTTCGTATCACTTGAATTAGTTCTTGAGACCTAAATAAAGGCTTTTGGAACTTGAAAGCAATACTTAAATAAATTGCAGAAGCCTGTGAAAGATTCATCTGACTGCATAGTGTACTTAATACAGTGGTCTTCTCTGTGTGCAGCAGAGGTTTGGTAAAGCCAGGAAGCAATTATTTCTGTGGTGTGCAAATACTGACCAGAAGATGAACCTCTTGTTACCTTTCAGATGTCACAGCACCAGGTCCATGCAGTTCAGCAACTTGCGAAAGTGATGGGGTGGCATGTGCTGAGTTTCAGTAATCACGTTGGTCTGGGGCCGGTGGAAAGCATTGGCAATGCATCAGCAATAACTGTAGCATCACCAAATGGAGACTATGCCATTTCAGGTAGTGTCTTCTCTTGCAAATGTATGAAAAATCTTAACATTAAGTGAGTTCTACAGGGTTTGTGTGTCTCTTTCTGAGAGAGTCTCTAGAATTTCATTGAATAATGTAAATTCATAGCAAAACATTCTAGAAACAATCTCTTTTATGTATGCAGTTGACACCTAAATAGAATCAATACTTTGCTCAGTAAGCCATGTAATATAAACCCGAGTTAGTTTACAAAGGCTTGAAACTGTTTCTTAGAATTAGCATTGAAAAGCCAGATTACGGAAACCATCAAGATAGTGAGAGAAAGGAACAAGGCAAACAACACCATCACAACTGTGCACTTAATGAGAACAAAGTTTGGTCTCTTCAGGGATCTTCTTGGAAGAATCCTATGGAATACCATCCTATGGGATGGAGAGAAAAGGGGTCTGAGAGAGTTGGTTGGTTTTTTCCCTAAGTATCACATCTTTCATGTTCAAGAACAGTCATTTCTTTGTGCAGGAAGTTGTGTATGAACAGGGAGCTCATGACTAAACTTATGGCACAAAAAGGAAGCTGTAAGTGATGATAAGCAGGACCAGTTGATCTGGAAGATAGACTGTCCAAACATGCATTGATGGGGTTAGGAAGGCTAAAGCCCATTTGGAGTTGAATCTGGTGGGGGACATAGAGGGCAACAAGAACTGTAACAGGTAGGTCAGCAGCAAAAGGAAGACTAGGGGAAATATGGGCCTGCTGGTAAATGGGGAGAGCACCTGGTGGTACAGGACATAGAGAAGCCCCTCTCTCTCGTGAGACCTCACCTGGAGTATTGTGTGCAGTTCTGGTGTCCTCAACATAAAAAGGACATGGAGCTGTTGGAACAAGTCCAGAGGAGGCCACGAGGATGATCAGGGGACTGGAGCATCTCATATGAGGACAGGCTGGGAAAGTTGGGGCTGTTCAGCCTGGGGAAGAGAAGGCTGCATGGAGACCTCATAGCAGCCTTCCAGTATCTGAAGGGGGCCTATAGGGATGCTGGGGAGGGGCTCTTCATTAGGGACTGTAGTGACAGGACAAGGGGTAACGGGTTCAAACTTAAACAGGGGAGGTTTAGATTGGATCTAAGGAAGCAATTCTTTCCTGTGAGGGTGGTGAGGCACTGGAATGGGTTGGCCAAGGAAGTTGTGAGTGCTCCCTCCCTGGCAGTGTTCAAGGCCAGGTTGGACAAAGCCTTGGGTGCCATGGTTTAGTGTGAGGTGTCCCTG
>NDXB01003538.1:43676-98378 GCA_002631895.1 Agapornis roseicollis | reverse complement strand
AGTGTAGTGTCCGTGCCCTGGGAGCGCTGCAGGCGGCAGAGCCACGCGTCTTCCTCCGCGGGGGGGGGCTGCGGCATTCCCACATTCCCAACATTCCCAATCAACTTCGGCCTCTTTTTTTTTTTTTTCTTTTTCTTTTTTTCTTGGACTTAAAAAACCTGCGGGCGCGTTACAGCACCTCGTACTTGTCCACCAGGAAGGTGGTCTCAGTAGAAAACCTGACGGGGCTGTTCCCGTCTACCAGGGTCACTTTGGTAACCTGCGGGACAAGAGGCAGAGTTAGCTCAGTGCCGACACCTGGACGGATGGACGGACGCTCGCCTGCGAGGGCAGTGGCAGCCCCGTGCTTTCCAACTGCCACGAAGAGCTTTCTTCTCAGGAAAGCTGGAAATGGGGAAGGGTTCTCTGCAGTAGCTGTGTCTCTGCTAAAAGTTGGCAGAGGTCACTAGCTGCAGCTCAGGAGGGAGAGACAGAAGCCGTAATAGCAGCGTAGCATCAGAGACCAGTCTGGGTTGGAAGGGAGCTTAAAGCCATCTAGTTCCAACCCCACAGGTAGGGACACCCTCCAGTAGAGCAAGTCGTTCAAAGCCCCATGCAGCTTGGCCTTGAACACTGCCAGGGATGGGGCAAGAGACAGAGACACATGTTTTGGCTGAAGGCTGACAGTTTCTCTATAAAAGTCTGAGGGGAATTAGCGGCTACCAGAGTCACAAAGGCACAGACCAAATGGTTGGTCAGCTCTGGGGAGCTGAAGCCGCCAGTGCTGTCCACTGGCACCCCAAACCCAGCCAACACAGAGGAAACTTCAGGCCAACACCTGAGCCTTCATCAAGAGCAGCAGCAGCAGCAGCAGGGCGCAAGAGGCCACCACACAGCCACTTATAGCCATGACCAAGGCAGCTTGGGGGAGCAGAGTGGCAGTATCCCACCCAGAGAGCACCAGCAGCGACCATACCTGTATGTTGCAATAGTTCTTTTTGGAGATGAAGGAGACTTGCACTGGGAAGAAGTCATTTGGCTGCCCTGCTATGCTGAACTCCAGGCTGCCGCTCTTGTTTTTGGCATCTATCACTGGCAGGCACCACTCGAGGAGGTTTCTCCGGCTGTCGTGGCGATACTCACCATCAATCTCCCCAATCACTGGAGCGCCGACACCAGACCTAGGACAGGCAACGAGAACTTACAACAGCTCAGCTGCACAGAGCTAAGGAAGTGCTTGTCCAGCCCCACAGACCAGGGAGGGGAGAGAGGCAACGGGATCCAGGCAGATGTGATAATGCTGCTTGGACAAGGAGTGTGACTTACGGCAAGGGGATGGTGATGATCACATCGTTCAGCTCCAGGCTCTCCTCTTGCAACTCGTATTCGATGTTAACATCACAACTGTTGCCGCTTTCTGATGGCCAGCAGTTAACTGAGGGCACCGAAACAGTGAGTGAACCACATGGGCTCCCAAAAGGGCACCGCAAAGTCACCCCCGAGAAATCCTGCCTTAAATAGAAGCTTTTTCTTTTCTTCAAGAGCATTACAGAAAGCACATGCCACCAAGAACAGGCACTATGCAGGGGAACACATCTCCAGCATCTCATCTCAGAGCATAGTGGCACACTCCAGGCAGCTCAGCTGCTGGAGGATGGCTACAAGCAGGCAGCCTGTGGATCACAGAATCCCAGATTGGTTTGCGTTGGAAGGGACCTTAAAGCTCAACCAGTTCCAACCCCTGCCACGAGCAGGGACACCTTGCACTGGAGCAGCTTGCTCCAGGCCCTGCGTCCAACCTGGTCTTGAACACTGCCAGGGATGGGGCAGCCAGAACTCCTCCGAGCAACCTGTGCCAGCATCTCACCACCCTCACAGTAGAGAACTTCTTCCTAATAGCGTATCTAAATCTGCTCTGGCAGTTTAAAGCCATTCCCCCTTGTCCTGTCCCTACAGGCCCTTGTCCAAAGCCCCTCTCCAGCTTTCCTGTCGGCCCCTTTTAGGCACTGGAAGCTGTTCTAAGGTCTCTCTGCAATCTAATGCACATCAGCCTCTTCCACCCGATCCCCCAGGTGCACGCTTGCACTCACTTGTCAATGGGATGAAGGACTCCTCCGTGGTCTGCAACCTCCACTTCAGCACCCCCACGTCGCTGTTAATAGGGAATGACTTCTCTGGGTTCTTCAAACCGATCTGCGATTCTGTAGTGAAGAGCTTCTTGTCCACATTTGGGTGAGTCTGAAAGGGGAACATACGCCCAGGCTCCAACTCTGAGCCTAAAGACAGAACTGTCAGGAGGCTCTAGTGAGGCAGGATGACACATCCCGGGCTGTTTTACTTGACACACATCAGTCTCGCTCCTGGCTCAGAAGCCCAGCTGGAACACATCTGCTTATCAACCAGGGATTCCTCCCAGAACACGCACCACCGCACCAGACACACCAGCAACACGTGTCCCGGGCTGACACCTGGAGAGCAACTTTAACCGCTCTTAAAACCTCAAGGGCCATCCTGAAGACCCACAACAGGAGAGAAGCCAAGCTAATGCTGCTTGGAACAGCCTGAAATGGCAAAACTCCTACTGCCCTCCACAACCTTCACACATGACACCAGCAGCCAAACTCAGTTTAAATATTCTCTCTCCCTCAGCACCTTTGCAGAAGCAGAGGATTTTTGCAAGTCAACCTTCCAGTTACGCTAGAAAGACAGGAGTGAGCACGGGGTTTGATCTTGTCTTCCACTTGAAGCAGCACACGTGGGAGCGTTGTTAGGAACTCCCTCATGAGATGTGCCAGTAAGGAACCCCCCAGTATATAAGCCAGCAGCAGATAAGCCAGCCATATACAATCAAGCCCATAGCAAGGAGAAAGAGGGAGGATGCGAAAGAGTGTTATCAAAGGAGCACGATCGCCAGGCATCAGTAAGGCCACACAGAGTGGGAGAGAGGGGATGTGTCCTTCAGAACCTTCTGAGCTGCTATCACTGGCTGCAATCATGGACTCCAGCAATTTCCAATACAGCAGTGATGGCACGCAAGTGACCCCAAGAGGTAGCAAATTCATTCCTCAGCAGCACAGGACTCCACGCTACATTCTCCCACTGCACAGCTAAAGCTCACGTCACTCCAAGGAGCACCAAGCAACGCACCAGGCTGCTGCAAGGTCCAAGTGTGACCAGACGGCACAGCAAGGTGCACCACTAGGCAGATAAGGCCCCGAGAGCAGGAAGATAAGGGCACGAGCCTGGATTTCTCAAGTGAACTTCAATCTTTCCAGCGTGAGCTGGCCCCACTGCTACAGAGTGACTACTCCCATTTTCAACTCATGTACTGAGATGGCTTGAACACGAACCCAGGACCCTGACATGCTCACGTATTCCCTGGGGAGGAGCAAAAGCACATTCGTGAACACAGGACACCGAACAGGCTTTACCTGTAGCTGCACTCCCCTCTTGTCCTCGTTTTCCACATGCAGGCGAATCCGTGCAAACTTCTCATCGGCAATGTGCAGCATGATCATGCCGTGCAGCTCCATGCTCTGCAAGCCTCCGTCACGGCCACAAGTCAGGGAGATTTTCTCCTCTATTTTCATGTGCACGCTAGACAGAGAGACAGACAGACAGAAAGTAGGTGTCGCAAGTGCTAGGCTTGGCATCCAAGAGGCCAGATGAGAGAGCAGGGCTCAGCAGGGAAGGCTGCAGGTAAGGAGCCGGAGCTCCCAGGAGCAGGATGGCCCCAGCGGAGCAGCGCTGAGGGCACAGCAGATGCTAATGCTGCTCCCCCCGCAGGTCAGCTCTAGAGATGCGAGTCTGCGCTGGGCGGAAGCCCGGGTGAAGAGCAGTGATACAGCATCTCAAGGGGCTGTTCACCCCAAAACCCTCTGCTGACAGGAGCGCAGCTCATGGCGCTAGAAGCTTCTGAACTGCTGTACATAAAGTTGCCCATGAACGTGGCCATCGCAAGCCACAATTCCGTAGGAATTCCGCACCTGAAGAACTGAAAAAGGCATGGGAGAACTCCCAACCTCAGCTGAACAAAGGCTGTACACCCGAGTTCAGGCGAGTGCTACTGAAAGGAGCTCTCTGCTTTTTCCTGCTGTGCTTCCCAACGTTTTGCCCCCCACCGTTTAAAATGAGAGCGTGAGTGAGCGCATGGGGCCTGAAGGGCAGGAAAAAGCCTATTCTGAAAATGAGAAAGGAAGTGAGCTCAGGAAGCCACATGTGCACCTCACTGCCCGCCGCGGGAACAATGCTTCCAAAGCCAGGGCAGGACCTACCTCTCCACGTTCACAGGAGGAGCAAGAACTTTGGCTGCTTCCGTGGAGCGCTTCCCTACAGCAGTCAGGATATTTTCTCCCTCCGATTTCAGCTTGTCTACGAAGTTGTCCACCTCCTTCCCCTTAGCGCCAAGTTTCAAGGCTTTACTGGGACCCGAGGGCCTAAAGAAAAGGTGTAAGAACCTCCAGGTCAGCTCATGGCAACAGATTCCTCCTTACCTGCAAGCGCTGTAACCCGGCTATGCCAACAAAACTACCTTCGCCTCCGCAGGCTTTTTCCTGGGAGAACACACTCAAAACTGGTATGCAGGCTGCAAACTTGTACCTTCGGTTTGGATTCTGTTCTGTGTATTACCTGCACCTGGGACCCCTTTTTCTTACACAGGCTGCGGAGCCCTTTGCCTATGAAAGGCTCCCGAAACGCTCTGTGATGCTCATGTGGGACGCACCACAAACGCTCCTCAGCAATAAAAGGGCCTTTACTGGGGCACGTCCTTCCAGCTCCGCTGACCCCGAGGCCCACTCGCTCCCTGCTGCACACCCACCTGGCAGGTGCTGGAGCCACTTTGGGCTTCTCTGTCTCAATGATGGTCTCTGTGATCATGGTCGCCGTCGTGCCCCCAGACACGTCCACGCTCCCAAAGCCGCCGAACCCAGGCGCCTTCTTGCCCTGCCTCTCCGCGTCCCTCCGGGCCTGCTGCAGCTCCTTGGCTTTACGGCGCATCTCAGCTTTTGCTTCGCGTTCCTGAGTCTGAAGTAAAAGACAAGAGGCTGACAGAGCTTTGCAATCTCAATCTCGTGCTGCTCAGGAACCGAGTGCATTTGCCTGCAAACCCTTTGTGAAGCGAAAGGGAACAAGAGATTAGCACTCAGCTTACAGAGAAGTGAGATCACTTCCGGGCCACTGTCAAAGCTGAGCAGCAGCAGCAGCGTCTCCCGGAGCGTGTTCGTGGGATTCAGCTCGCGGTTACTCCTGCTCACCTCTCGGACTGCTCGGAACACCTTCTCCTCGTGCGACTCCATCTCCGTGAAGGTCCGAATCTGGGCCAGATTGACGTTCTCACGGTAGCCCAGGGCAACAATCTCATCAAAGGCAAAAATCAGGTCAAAGCAGTGCTCCGAGATCTCGTTCTCTTCTAGAGCTCGACAATACTCAGGGATCTGGAGAGCAAAAAACATTCTGAAGGGGTGTCTGTAGGCAGCACTCTGTAAACACGTTCTTTCCACTACCCCTGACGTCAAAGCACTGCTAGCCCCTCCACAAGACCCCCGTGAAGCTGCTCTTACGCTGCCGATAAACAAGATCAAGTTCTGCCACGATGAGCTTTCCTACACTACAATATCTTAGAGAACCTCTTAGCTCCTGGGGGACACTTAACTCAGAGGAAGCTGGGGCTAGTGAATTTCCTGAGGAGCCCTGGAGACAGAGAATATTTAGTGCTGACTTTAGCAAGGACCCCTTTGGTCTCCCCAGCGGAGCTGACAGCAGGAGCCCTGCAGCAAGCGAGCGACCTTTCGATCCTTACCACTCTGGAAAAGAGCCGGAGCGTTTCCAGATCTTCCAGGATGTTGCTGTTCTTGGTGGTGATCAGCACCATGTAGAGCTTCTCCATGGGCTGATAGACGTAGCGCACGCTCTCCGTCTCCACAAACGTGTGCTGCTTGCCCGTGTTCATGAGCTTGGGGAAGGCCGCCAGCAGCCCCTCGATGCGGGTGCGCGTCATCTCCACGAACTGCCGGGACACGATGGCCTTTCCCGCCTTGGTGCACACGGCTGCTGCCAGGAGCACCTGCGGGGCGGAGGAACGCGGCCGCTCAGCGCCCTGACCGGAGCAGGAGACGGGAGCATCGCCTCCATCCCACCCCTGCCTCCTCCGGCCACCGCTTTCAGCCCTTTGCTGCCAGCAGCACCAGCGAGTGCGCTCTGCTGAAAGCAGCCTCCCTGGCTCTGGTACCCTGAGCACAGCAAACCGGCCCCTTCCTGTACACACGGAGGTGGCACAACCCACCCAGTGCTCTGGGGAGGCTCCAGGTTACCGGCTGCATTAGCCACAGCCCCTGGCCGGCTCTGCCGGGCCCCCCTAAGTGTTACCACACCACCAATACAAAGGTAGCAAAGCGACTGCAGCCCACGTCTTCTCGCTCTCTTGGCCTACCGAGCCTTCCCCCTCGCATCGCTCTCTCAGCGAGCAGCCCTTGTCAGGATAAGGCTGTTTCTTGTGCTGACGATCCCGTAAATCCCCACCCGCCGTTACTAAGAGGCAAGTGCTGGGAGCTCTCAGTCCAAGTCCCACCTCAGCCCCAGGCCGACGGCACCGCGGGAGGCCTCGGGGACTCGCAGCCTGACCAGCTCGGGGACAAACGCACCCTCAAGTGCTTTTATGTCAGGTCGAACCCTGCTCTCTGCAGGCACTGCCCCAAAGCGCGGGGCACGGTAAGCGGCGCCGGGGCTCTCGCTGCTCCGGGAGCGCACGGCTCTGCTCCGTACCGGAGCGGCCTCCCGGCCCCGCCGCCCGCACCCGCGGGGGCCCAGCGCTGGGGGCACACGGAGCAGGACCGGCTCCCTCCCGCAGCGGAACGGTTCCCCTGCTCGGCCCGCACCGGCCGCAGCCCCGCCTGCCCGGGCGGCAGGACCGGCCGCAGCGCCCAGCTCTAGCCTCGCAGGCCACAGGGCTCCAGCGCCAGGCCCGGGCGGGCGGCGGGAGCAGGGGGGCCCCCGAGAAGCGTCCCCTCCCGCCGCTGCGCCCCGCGATGGCGGCCGAGCGAGACCTTACCATGGCGGCGGCGGCGGCGGCGGCGGCGCGGGGCTCGCTCCCTCCGGTCCCTCGGGCAGCCGCACAAGATGGCGGCGCCGAGCCACGTCCCCAGCCGGAAGCGCCGTCACGCACGGCGCGCGGGGCGCGGCTGGCGGACCGCGACCGCCCCTCCCGCCAGGGGGCGCCGCGGAGCCCCGGCCGCTCTAGCCGGCCAGGGGCAACAGAGGCGGGCGCGTCGCCCTGGCAACGGCGGCGGGGCGGCATGGCGGAGGTGAGCGGGCCGCCGGGCCGGGCGGACCGGGGCCGGGGCCGGGGCCGGGGCCGGGCAGCCGCCTCACCGCGCCTCTCTGCCTAGGCCCGCCTGCCCGAAGACCAGCCGTACTACGAGCGTTTGGACCTGCCGGAGGCCGAGCAGGCGGGCGGCGTGGCCGGGAGGTCTGCCGGGGCCCGGTCGCCGCGGGCAGGGGGTACGGGCCGGCCCCAGGGCCCCCGCTGGCCTGGGCATGGCGGGGCCGATCAGAGCAGCGATGAGGAGGGCAGCGGTGACAAGGTAGGCAGCGGAGGGAGGGCGGCCCGGCGGCGGGAGGGCGGCCCGTGAGGCCCGGTCTCTCTCCTAGAAGGAGGTGGTGGCGCGATCGGCCGCGGCCGCCAGCCCCAGCGAGGACTCGGGCTCGGAGGACTCCTCGGACTCCTCGGAGAGTGACTCGGAGGACGGCTCGGAGAACCACGGGGCTGCACTCGCTGGGTGAGCGGGCACCTGGCTCCTGAGAGCCCTGCACGAGTCTGTCACCACAGGCAACACAGCCAAGTGCCAGCCTAAAGGCAAAACAGGGCCTGGCGATGGTTGTCCTGGGCAAGAGGGGACTCCCTGCCTCGGGGTTTCCGCTTCCTTCATGCTGGTCTTGCACAGCTGGGTGCTGCTTCCCGCTTGGAGACAGCCGACTGCACGGTAATCTTTGCCTGCATTTCTCTGCCTGCCTTTAGGGACTTTAGCATAGCAGATTACGACTACCTGCCGGTGTCTTCTGAAATCAAAGAACTCTTTATGTACGTCAAGAGGTGAGTGGAAGGGGGTTTAGCCCACTCCTTGCTCTCCTGTGTGTCGATTCCTGGGGCAAGTGTTGCAGGGCAGTCCGTACCTGCTCCCACAGTGCTGCTGCTTTTCCCCAGGTACACTCCCAAAGCAATAGAGATCGAGTACAAACTGCAGCCTTTCATCCCAGACTTTATTCCTGCAGTTGGAGACATTGACGCGTTCCTAAAGGTACGGTTGCTTTGCTTCCCTCTGCGTGTGCTGCACACGAGCTGAAAGGGGATGTGGTATTGGCTGAAGCCCGGCCTTACAACCCAGTGAGCCCTGCCCCTGAGCTGTCAAACAGTCACTTCTGAGGCATAATTTGGGGCCAGGGCCACATTGCCCTTGCCCAACACCTTGTGCTTGTCAGGCAGCACTGTACTAACAGCTCGTAGTCAAGAGACCAGGCCTTGCCAATGCCTTTTAGGGACTGGTTTTTAAACCACGGGGAGGCTCCCTCCAAAACAGCCCAACGTCCCCTGCTCTAGACTCTCGCAGGACCCAGGGCCTCTGTTTGTCTGCAGGTTCCCCGTCCTGATGGCAGCCCTGATAACCTGGGCCTGCTGGTGCTGGACGAGCCATCAACCAAGCAGTCGGATCCCACCGTGCTCTCCCTTTGGCTGACGGAGACCTCCAAGCAGCACAACATCACAGTGAGTCAGGGAGGGGGAGGTTGCACTTGCTGCACGCAGCCTGTGGTGAAAACCTTGCATTTTGCCTTACTTCTGTGACTCGAGTGCTGCAGCACAGCTGCTAATTCACCTTCAATGGCAGAAAACACTAACCTTTTCTTTAGGCCGTAGTTTTAAACTGCAATGGATCTATGGCAAGGCTTGGTGCAGGCTTTGGTTCAGTTTCCTTTGGGGGAAGCTTCGTATCCTTTTGGTTGTCAATACGTGGTTTTCCTCAGTGTTCTGTTTGCCCATGGCTCTCCCCAGTCGGTACAGTGCCACTAGGAAAGAGAAAACGCATGGTTAATGTGGAGCCAACAGAGAGGTCGCACAGAAGCCCCCAGACACCCTGAAAGGTTTCCAGGTTTGCATTTTTGTCCTTAGCAGCAGATAAAAGTGAAGAGCGTAGAGAATGCAGAGAAGAACCCCAAAGCCATTGAGAGCTGGATTGAGAGCATCAACGAGCTGCACCGCTGCAAACCCCCTGCCACAGTCCACTACAGCCGGTGAGCTCCCCTCCAGGTGTACAGCCCC
The DNA here is from genome assembly GCA_002631895.1 of Agapornis roseicollis. NCBI lineage: Eukaryota > Metazoa > Chordata > Aves > Psittaciformes > Psittacidae > Agapornis > Agapornis roseicollis. The sequence goes on along the minus strand of NDXB01003538.1, from coordinate 89,089 downwards.
AGCTCAGGCCACGGGGACGCCGGTGACACAGTCCAGGAGGGCTGAGCACTGCTGTGCTCAAGGGGGGCCGGGCCCCTCTGCAGCAGCCCTGCAGCAGGAAACTGCTTCCCTTGTGTGCGATCCTGACGTTTATGTCCTTTTCTTCCCTGGCAGGCCAATGCCTGACATAGAAACCCTGATGCAGGAATGGTCACCGGAATTCGAGGAGCTCTTGGGAAAGGTATGTTGGGAGTTAGCTTGGTGCTGGTGTTATAACCACCTTCCATGAAAGCCGGGGGCCCGCTCCATTCTGGCCTCTTTGCCCGTGGCCCTGCTTCCCATTTCTCCCTCGCCAGATGGGGGAGCAGCCCGATGCCTGGCGGCCACTGTGCTTGGCCCCAGAGCCGTGCTTGCCGTAGGGGGGCAGAGCTGACTGCTCCGACTTTTCCAGGTGGGGCTCCCAATGGCGGAGATGAGCTGTGACCTGGCCGAGTACGTCGACATGATCTGTGGTAAGGCAGGGGCTGTGCTGAGGGCACAAGCGTGCTGCTGCCCTGGCACTGTTAGAAGCAGGCTCAGCCCTGAGAAGTCGAGATCATTCTCTGCTGTCTGCAGTAGGATGTGGACTCATACCAGGGGTGCCTGCGGTCTTTAGTGAGGGAACGCCCCGTAATAGTGGGCAGGGGGAAGTTGAGTCTTTACCTGCAGCACTCAGATGCTCTCACGTGCTTCTGCTCTTGCTTGTAGCCATTCTGGACATCCCTGTGTACAAGAGCCGGATACAGCCTCTGCATATCCTCTTCTCTGTCTACTCTGAGTTCAAGAACTCACAGGTACGGCTCCAGGCAGGCGCTGCTCACCCAGCTGGAAGCGTCACGAGGCTTCTCTGCTCATGTTTGTCTTTGCTCTGGGTGTCTGTGAGGGGGTGGCAGGCCAGACAAGGGGGCCCAAAGAACATTATCTGAGCTGCTTCATTCGCTGGTACCTCAACATTGCACAGGGAGCCCCTGAGGCTCCGCGAGGTTTAACAGCCCAGCATGAGCCCACAATGCTCTTCCCACCAACAGCAGGAGTGCCCGAGCCCGCAGGTCACGCAGAGAGGCAGCACCTTCACCCACACGCCTGTACCCTTGAACAAGCAGCAAACCTTTGCACTATCACATTTTGTCCTCTGCAGCATTTCAAGCCCTTGGCTGATGGGAAGAAGGGCAGGAGCCCACCATCCAACCCTCCTTCGCAAGCGGCAGAGGCGGAGGTGTTAAGCTTCGCCTGAAGGTTCATGTTGAACCCTCACCTCTGGATCAATCTCTGCTGCTATCAGCAGCCTGTGAAGCAGAGCAGAACACATCAGGAGCCTCCCTGGCTTTAGGACACAGCTGAAACGTTGTGTATTCATAGAGTAGGACTTCACTCATCTCGTTGTTGCAGAAGGTGCCTAATGGCTCCAGCTTTGACTTGTTCCCAAGGAGCTCAACATTAAACCAACTCTTTCCAGTGACAGGCTCCCTGAGCTATAGGTGCTGCAGAGCTGAGGCTCCTTGAGCACGCACGACAAGTGCTAGAGCAAGTGGGAGTAAGTTCCACCCTCAGACGTGACTCTCGGATCGGCCCGGTGCGTTCCACAGCCTGACTGAGCCCCTTTTCCTATTCCCAAGCCCCTTAGCTGCTGCCAAGGAGAAATAACCAACGTGGCACCACAGGGACGCTTAAGTGTAGTTTATTGCTGCGGGGAGGACTCGCTCCAGCCCCTGCCATGCTGCCTGTGCCCACTCATCTGCCACAGCTCCGGCAGGGATGGCAAGGATCATGCAGCAAGCGGGCCATGAACCTGCTAAAGCAAGGCTGGTGCTTGGCCTTACCCCAGGAGGAATCTCGGTGCTGGCAGCAAGGCTGAGCCTGGCTATGAACAGCTTTGATGCATCTGTTCCTAGAGCACACAGGCTGCAGAAACCCATGCCTTGGCTCACAGTGCAGCTACCGGGACCTGCGGTGCGGTAGCTGAAGGTACAGGCAGGGCTGGTCAGCACCCTGCACCCGGCACAGCCCCTGGCACCCACACTGTTCCCCTCCAGGGGCTGGCACATAGCTGGGGCCGGGCAGCCCTGCCTCAAGGCACCTCCTCTCACAGCCAGATCTCCTCACTGCTCACACTGGGCACTTTGTAGATGCGCCCAGACTTTGGGAGCTGGATAAAACCTGCGGGACAAGGACAGCCCGTTGCCGTTGCCCTTTGGGGCAGCCGCGGAAGCTGGCTTTCGGGGCCACTCGCCCACCTGCACCCCCTCACCAAGCTTGCTGAGGACCAGGGAGTTCTCCAGCCCCGGCCATGTGCTCTCCTCTCCCCCTGAACCAGCTCCTGCATCCCTGGGGGAAGCTGCGGGAAAAGAAAGGGGCAAGCGCCATACATGGAGCCCTCCCGCAGGTAGGACCCACGGCCCCGTGTGTCCCCCCGCACTGGCACCGGGGCTCTCACCTCCGGCCCCCTGCGCCAGGTCACCAAGGCGCAGGTCAGGCGGCAGCGAGCGGCTCTGGCGGGGCAGACGCGCGCCCTCGGGCGGTGGGAGCTCGGGGCCGCTGCGACGGGAGCACCGGCTGAGGGGGCTGCTCCCTCCCGCTTGCCCCTTGCCGGGCACGGGCTTGGGCCGTTGGCACGCCAGGCCGGCGGCACAGGAGCCCAGGCTGAGCAGGGCAGCCAGGGCCAGGGCTGCTCCGACGGCGACACCCAGGAGGGGCAGCTCCACGCGGGCCTCCAGCAGACCTGCACGGGCAGCGTGGCCCCCTCAGCACCCTTGGGCACAGCCACGGGGCTGCACCTGCCCCCCCAGCACTTACCTGGCGGCAGGAGGGAGGCGGTGGTGACCCCCAGGCTGTTGGCAGCGCTGACAGAGAAGTTGCCAGCCACGGAGTCGAGGTGGACGCGGAGCGAGTGGTTGGCCAGCCCCGGGTAGCGTGCGGCATCCAGGAGGGGGAACTCGGAGGCGTTGGCCATCACCCGCCCATCCTGGTCCACCCAAGTGATGCTGGCGGGCGGGTTGGCTTCCACCAGCACAAAGAGCACCAGGAGGAGTCCCTCGCCCTCGACCTCCCGGTAGCGGGCATCTGCCTGCAGGATCTCTGGCTTATCTGGGCGACAAACATAGGCAGTGAGGCAGCAGAGACAGGGCCGCACGGGCAGGGGCAGGATTTGTCTCACCAGAGGCTGGAAGTGCTCATCAGCTGTGTCTGCACAGGACTGATGAGATCCTGCCCTGCGACGGCTGCAGCAGCCACAGGTCACAGTCCTGCTCTGGCCAGGCAGCGGCCCCATGCACCCTCCCCGTGCCTCCACCTGGAGCAGGGCCAGCACCGCAGGCCTTACACTGCACGTCGAGGAGGACGGAGGCGTTGTAGCTGTGCCCAGAGGCTGGGTCCGTCAGGGAGCAGTTGAGCTGGCGGTCGCTGCGCCGGGCGGTGAGGGTGAGGGTGCTGGTGCTGGCGGTGCCCGCGGCCGAGCAGTTTGCCTCCCGCTTTTGGCCATCGAGGTACCAGGCCAGCATGGCGCCTGGGGCCGGCCGGGGGGCCCGGCAGGAGAAGACACGGCTCTCCCCCTCCCGCAGCGTGCACACTGCCAGCGGCTGCCCATCGATGGTGGGACCTGGCTCCCCCAGCCCTGCCGGAGAGCCCGTGGCGTGTCAAGAGCTGCAGCAGCACCCCACTGCCGAGCTGCAGGAGCGCTGAGCCGGTCCCCCTGCAGCCTCACCTGCCAAGCACAGCGCCAGGAGGCCCAGCAGCAGCAGCAGCAGCAGTCGGGCGAGAGCAGCCTCCGGCCGGCCCCGGGGATGCCACATGGTTCCGCGGCTGTAGCTCAGTGCTAGGAGGCACGCAGCTGGAGCAGGGATGCGGCGCTGTCCCCAGGCATCCCGGAGGACAGCAGGGCTGGGCGGCAGAGCCGCGCTGCACCTTACCTGGAGCACGGCCCGCAGTGCGGCTCCGGGCCCCGCACACAGCGCTGCGCCCGCGACGCAGGGGCGGTCCCCGGCACGGCTGTGAGCATCCTCCACCCGCCCTGCAGCCGCCATCCCCGAGCAGGGCCCTGGCGCACACGGGCCAGCGCTGGGGATGAGCAGAGCGGGGCCAGCACCCCGCTCAGCCCGACCTCATGCCCACAGGGCTGCCTGTCCCCTGCATGTGCCGCTCCGCGCACACCAGAACCGCACTGCAATCACCTGCAACGCCACAAGCAGAGCCCGGGTGCCAGGGATGCGGGCAGGTTTATTGGGGGTAGAGCGGAGCAGAGACAAAGCAAGGCATTTTGGTACCTCCCATCCCAGCTGTCAGCCAGGGATGGAGGAGGAGCAACAACAAGAGGATGTCTGGCACCGGAGACGGACCTCCTTTGGCGGCCAGGACGCGGCCAGCCCGCACGCTGCTGTGCCCGTCTCAGTCGCTGGCGGCGCTGCCGGGGTTGCGGAGCTGCCCCATCATCTCGCCGAGCATCTGGTTGCAGAGAGCCGAGTAGGGGTTGAGCAGCACCAGCTGCCGCCGGGCAAAGGCGCTGCCCAGCCGTGCCGCGCGCTCCAGGTCCCGCCGCGCGTCCTCGTCGCGGCCGCGCAGCCGATGGATCAGCCCGCGCTGCACGAAGCTCTGGCAGGCGGCGCGGCCGCGGCCCCGGCTCAGGCGGATGGCGGCGTCCAGGTCCCGCAGGGCGCCTGGCCGGGATGGGAGAGGTGTCGGGGCCGGTGGGGGACACCTGGAGGGGGGGNCCCCCCCCCCCCCCCTTTCCCCCCCGGCCCCCGGGGGGGGGGGGGGGGGGGGGGGGGGGGGGGGGGGGGGGGGGGGGGCCCGGGGGGGGGGGGGGGGGGGGCACCCGTGAGCCGTCGAGCCCTGCTCACCTGCCGCATCACCCCGCAGCCGCAGGGCCTGGGCCCGGTTGTTGTAGCCCGAGGCGCGCTCGGGCAGCAGGCGGATGGCCTCGCTGAACCGCTCCAGCGCCGTGCTCACGTCTCCCGACTCCGCGGCAGACACCCCCTGCAGCTCCAGGTCCTGGACCTGCTCCAGCAGCTCCGGGGGGAAGGCTGCCTCTGAGGCAGCACAAAGGGGAGCTTATGGCTGGGGAAGTGTCCGGCACCGAAACCCCCCCCCCGTCCAGGGAGGAATGGGCATCGGGATGGGGCTGCTCCCAACCCCCAGAGCCTCCTTCCCCTGGCCACGCAGCCTGTGGCACCACAGGGGCCCTGTTGCCCGTTAACACCCAGAACCCACGCAGTGCCTACTCACCTTGCTCCGGGGCTCCATCCTCCTCTTCCTCGTCCAGCCCAGGGATGTCCCCGAAGGGGGTGCTGGGGTTAAAGATGGTCTGCAGGACGGCCCTGTCGTTCGCCGTGGCCATGGTGCCCTCCCTCCGCGCGAGCCGCTGTCAGGACGCGGGCGGGTGGCCCCGGGCAGGTTAATGTTCACCCCGCTTCCCCCTTCCCCACCCGACCGCAGGCCCTGACCCGGCCCCGGGGCACCAGAGCCCCGTGTGTCCCAAGGGCTCTTCCAGGAGCAGCAGCTGCGGCCCCCCCCCTCTGGCCAGGAAGAAGTGGAGAGCAGGCCTGTGCAGCAATAAACTTGACATGTTTATTAATTAAACTATCACTTAAATAAAAAAAAGTGCATAGAAAATAAACATGTTTAAAAACTCCTTTGTTTGTTTGTGTTTTCTTTGTTTCTTTTGGTTGTTTTTACAAGTATGTACACTTCGCTTTGTTTTTACATTCAGTCTTTTGCAGAGCTTTCAGCGTTTTTGAACTGGGAAAGTCTTTCCTTCTTCCCTGTGGCAGGGAGTTAACACTGATGGACTTCAGACACGGCGCCTCGCCTGCGTGGTTTTGGAAGAACCCACCCCATCCAGAAGCTTGGAAGAACACAAGGGAGAAGAAGAGCTCGCCGCACGCGAGCAGGCGTCGGGAATGCAGTTCTACAGCAACCGTGCCCTGGCACAGCTTTTTTTTTGTCTTTTTAGTTTTTGAAACAATTATTCACCTACCTGTAGTTACAAAGAGACGGTTAAGCTCAAGAAAAGAAACACCACGATAGAGTTCTCGGCTGAGAGACAAAGCTACTGCACCTCGCTAAAGAGACCAGGAAAGCACAGAGCACAGTTCCCCATATGCAGGTGGTACCCCAACATTCATAACCAAAAGGAGAGGAAGAAGAGGAAGAAACCAAGTTGTACACGAACCGACTGGGCACAAGAAGGGCGAGAGGGCCGCGCGGCCCGGCTCCCGCCGGCGGTAGCCACTGGGACACGATCCTTACCTATAGTGTTAAGAAGTAAAAGCCATGGACCGATACTGCACGAGGCGGCGTTACACGGTGCGCGTCTATAGTAGTTCCTATATATATTGTATTTATAGCTATAAAAACCTGGCGAGTGCCGAGTGAGCAGTAGCAGGGGTGTTGTGAAGGGTGCGATGCCGCACAGAGACCGTCCCGCTGGAGAACCTGGTATTGCTTCGAAACGAAAGAAACCAGAAAGGAAAGATACCCAGCCCTTTGCAGTGACCCGCTTCTCCTTCGGAAACGAACACACGCAACGGAAAGAAAGCGCCCCGAGGGTCCTTTGTTTGTGGTTTTTCAGTACTTTCAGGTGCCGTGACCTGCGTCAGTCCTCACAACATGTACATTCAGACACGGGGAAGCTCCTCCGGGCCCTGCGGCGCAGCGCGGCTCCCGCGGCGCACACGCTGCCACTGGCCCGCAACGGCAATAGCAGCAAAGCGGCGGCAGCAGCCGGGCTCGGCTCACTCGGCCTCTGCCCACCACTAGGCCGATGGATTGGGAGGATCCATGTGCCAGGGAGGATGCTCCTCCTCTGCCATCCAGGCCCGGAGGAGAGAAAGGGCAGCGGAGCTGACCCAGCGCTGCCGTCAGAACCAGGACCGGAGGACCAGAGCAGCCGTGCCCACGCCATGGGTCGAGGCCCCGGCCCGCGCTTGCCGGCCTCCTCAGGTATGTGCGTTCCCAAACTGTCAGTGCATCATCAAGTCGTCTCAGTGACAGAGGCGGCGTCACCGCGACTCGTGTCAACGGCCCTCACCGAGCCCTCGCCCCACAGTGCAATAACGAACGGAAACCGGCAGCTCCCGACCCGCCGAGCGGCGCTCCCGGGGCAGGGCAGAGGCCTCGGGTGCCCCGCTGCAGGCACGGGGGACTCCGGAGCTCTCAGCTCTTCCCCGTGTCCTGGAGCTACCGTGCCACCCACCAGCGCTCGGACGGCTGCTGGCCTACCCACAGGGAGAGGTGAGGGCGCATCCCGCTTCCTCTTCTCCATGGACAGACTCATTTGCCTTCGAGAGAGCGCCTGCAGACGGGGCACATGCCCCGGCCAAAGAGGGGTTGGGGCTCAGAGCCCCCTTGTTTTATCTCAGTTCTCCCTCTAAATCCAGGCAGAGGGATGCTCAGCTAGAGCCCACCTCCTCCTCAGCCGGGCCACGCTCCCTCCTGCCCCCATCTCACGCATGAGTTACGTCTCAGGTCCAGCCAAACCTCCCGGAAACGGTTACTGAAGTCAAGAAAGCAGAGCAAGAGTAAAAAAACCCAAAAGGAAAGCGTTCCCCCTCTGTGGCGAAAGGGCCGGACTGGGTCCGGCGTTCCCGACAACCGTCCTAGGAAACTTAAAAAAACCCTTAAAAAGAGACTCTCTTAAATTAGGATAACAGCACTGGTTAAAAAGCCTCGGCATAAGTGCTTCCCCTATGAAGTGCTTCTCATAGAAAAATATACAAAATATATTTACATTTATAAAACCTTAAATACTAAACTGTAAACAGAACAGAGCAAAACCCACCATCGCCGCGCGGCGGGCGCGGGCCTTTCCGTTCTCCTCGGGGCTGGCCCGGGCGGGAGCAGGACCGGCGCTACCGGACAGGGTGCCAGCGGCTCTTCACGCGCTGCTTCGCACAGGCTCTGACCCCAGCTCTCCCCAGCCACGTCTCCCCTCGCGCTAGCTCCGTGGTGGCAGAGAGATGGAAACCTGGAACGCCTTGGGCTGGAGAGGAGCACTTCCCTTCCGCACAGCCACAGAAAGCACCGCTGAAAGGAAGCCTTTGCTCACAAAGATCTGCAGCAGCACCAACCGTTGGCACAAGCCCTGTCTCTGCCAGAAAACAGCAGGAATTCCCCTGTGCACAGGCAGCAAAGCACGAGCCCGACTCTTCAGTCTAGCTGGGGGCTGCTCTTGCCCTGCTGCCCTGGCTGAGCCCTCCCAGATGAAGGCAGAGCCACGCAATGCGGCAGCCTCTCAAGTAGTGTTTCACAGCACAGGGCACGATGGACACGCGCGGTCCTTGGGGCTGGGGCTGCAGCCCTCCGAGGGAAGCTCACTCCAGCACGGTGCTACTGAGCTTCTGACACGGCCCTTGCAGGAGGAGAACTCCCTCTGAGCCGTGAGCCAGCAAGGACGGACCCGCAACCGCTTCCCCACGCTCCGGCCTGCGCCTGGGCTGACCTCTTGCTCCCCTCCCCTAGCACCTCCTGCTCATTAGCCCCACACTAGAAACAAACACTGGGGTCAGGGGAAATGAGAACAGCAAAAACACAATCACGCTGAGGCTCTTCTCCAGTCGCCCATGTCTTTCCCAAGGGTAAGTGTGCACATGCGAGACACGAAGATGTGGACTCCGACAGAGAAACAGCTGCTGGCCAGGTCCCGGAGCCTGGCCCATCTCCACTCCTGCCTCTGGCCTCCGCGGCCCGGCTGGGTGGCCGCAGGGGACGTCACACGAAGCTTTGGTTCGCCCCGGCCCCTCGGGGCTGCCTTGCAGCCGATTGAAGTCCTAGTTTAAAAACTTCCTGCACTTCTTGGCGCCGCAGTTACAGGGCAGCTTGTTGCTGGCATCCTCGATGGGGAACTTGTAGTCGTAGGTGAGCTCTTCCCCGCGGTAGATCTTGCGCATGGCGAAGATGACGATGTGCTTCTGGCCGTCGATGTTGATGACCCGGGAGTAGCAGTTGGGCTCACAGGAGTGGTTGATGAAGCGGGCCGCGTTCCCGTGCATGGTGGCGTCCACCACTTCCGAGTCGTCAATGCGGAACATGTAGCAACCGATGCCCTAGGCACGAGGACAGGGAGAGGGTCACCTCCGGGAAGTGAGATCAGAGCCACCCTAGCAGACAGCCTAGCTCGTCGCAGCCACCCAGCATCAAGCATAAGGGTAACTGCACCCTCTCTCCACTCATCCCTGCTTCAATCATTTCACCTCAGCCTTTGGGACTTGACTGAGACCCTTCGCAGCCCACATGGGGAAATAGGGAGTGCTTGTAGAGCTACAGCAGGAATGGAAGTATCCCAAGGAGCCTGTAAGCCCCGTTCACGGTGCTCTGAATGCGGTTTTCACAATCAGCCTGTCCTACCTTCACAGCCACTTTCTAGCTCTCCTAAAGTCTTTAAGAACCTCTGCAAAAGCCCACGACTCACCTTACTGTCGTAGTATTTCTCTCGTTTGTCAGTGAGGATGGAGCGAATGACATTGCCTGAATATTCGATCACCATCTCACCTGCATCGATGTTCCTTTTGCAGAACAGACCCCGGCCATGGATGGGAGACCTGAAAAAGCGACAAGAACAGTGACTGTTTCAAAGGGCACAAGCGAAGCTCTGCAAACACTGCAGAAGAAGGGTTAGTCACCACAGGGATCACCGTGGTACCAGCCCTCATCCATAACATAACATAACATAACATAACATAACATAACATAACATAACACAACACAACATAACATTAATGCCAGGTCCCTGCAGCCTGCCTCCAAGTATATGCCTCAGCCATCCCAAGGTGAGCCAGTGAGGAGCAAGGTTTGTGATGGAGATGGCCTTTCAAACATGTGACTTGTGCAGGGAGAAGGAGGAGGGACAGCCCCAGACCTGCTTTTTCCCCCCTCAATCTTGCAGTCTGTATTCCAGGCAGGTATCCAGACTTCACCTTCCTCTGTGCCAGAGGCAGTGGCACCAGAGCACAGCCGTACCTGTAGACACCAACTGCCTCCTTGGAGGTCTTCTTCAAGTGTCGGAAGCGCATGGGCATTGGCAGATCCATACTAGTCGCCCTCCTAGAACAAAGACACCCTGCTGAGTGACAACCTTCGCTTGAGAGCCCGGGCCACATGTTATCTGGGAGGCTTTCCAACATATAATCATCTAGCTGCTGCGACGCTGCAGCCCACCGAGAACACAAAGTTATTATGGTGCTTTCATACATATGTGAAAGATAATTTCCTCCCTTTCTGCCCAAATTTTCTGCAGATGGTTTCACATTAGCAAGGAAAAGAAACACTCGGTCAAAGACCGGTCCGGTGGTCACCTTCAGCTGACAGCTCTCTAGGAGCCTCCTCTAGATTTGCTCTAACCACCACCTCAAAGAACACTGCGCACAGAACTAAGGCCCATCCGCTCCTTCTGAGTTTGCAGCCCTATTTTCCCCTATGAAACTTTAAACCCTGCTTCATACCGGGCTGATTTCAGCTGTACTTCTTCCTCTTCCTCGTCATTTGGGTTGTATTCTGGTGGCTGTCGGTGTTTAGAGGCCAAGAAATTGAACATATCAAATGCAGATTTCCTGCAATTTAAAGAGACCAAAGGAAGTTTGCTTTACTGTCAGAAGATAAATGTGGCTGCCACAACAGTTTGAGCCCTTTACACCTTCTCCAGTTTGTTCCCTCTTAAAGCCTTCTAAGCAGCAGGGCAACACACAAGTTTCTGAGAGCCCTGAATGAAAGCACCAGCCAGGAGAGCTTTGTTAAACAAAATCACGTCAACAAAGTGGCAGAGAGAAACCTGCTAGAGGCAATGGGAACTGATTTCCATGTGAAACTCAGGAATGTTCTTTTTACTGGAGAGCTTAAGTGCTGTAGAGATGGGCTGATTATGCCCCTTCGTGGAGTCACTTACTGGAGCAAATGGGCCATTAACCTGAAGGCTGACAAAGATCTCACTTGCCTCAAGTGGACTTCAGCCCGGGCTGAGCCGTGGGGGTTGAGGGGAGGTTCATTGGCCTCCTCTGGCTTATGAAATCTGAACTTGTAGTTGTGGCAGTGCTTTGCTCCGTACAGTTGCTCAATCAGGAACACGACAGTATCATGGATAATGCCCAGCATCCTCAAACCGTTCACACCTGGAGCAGAAACAGAGCACAACCAACACAAACTCACTGACAGCACCAACCGGGAGCAGAAGGCAGCAGCCTCTCACACACAACAGGAGCGTTCCACAGGGCAGCTTTCAGTCCTTTCACCGGGAAGAAATTATCCTCCATAAAGCAGGGACTGCACTGAGCCTCTAAGGCTCTGAGAGGCCTTCCAAAGAGGAAGATGTGCTCACTCTCACACGTGCAGAAGCAGGTTGGGAACTGGCTGTTACCTGCAAAGGAGAGCTGCTTCAGCCGAGCATTGGATCTGGCTTCTTGTACTTTGTCTGTCAGTGACTTCCAGGCATCTGCAGACACACAAACAGAGCACGACGGTGAGACTGTGCCCGAGTGGGGGGGGGGACGACGAGGAATGCCAAACCCCATGCCTTGCTGTGCCTCTTATTTTGCAACATCTTACCAGCTTCCCAGTGAAACAACATACCGCTGGTGGACTTCTATGCACACACATGGCATGCTGCTTTCCAACAAATTCTCACATTTCTATAAACTAATTAGGACTCTGAAGCCTGCATCCCTTCATGCTAAATTCAGGTCCTCGTTTCCGGTTGCTTCCCTCCTCTCCAAAATTCCCTTTGGCATAAAGTAAGCACCTTCGGCAACTGCTCGGGAGTAAATTTAGAAACCCCTCTGTCTGATCCACATGGACTACATCATGACAAAACATGGCTCCAAACCACTGGTCAAATGACTGAACAATGACATATATTCACTGAACATATTCTACTGGAAGAAAAAATCATCAACAGAATGCAGCCACTGTAAGAAACTTGGGGTTGTTCTGGGGCTGTAATTCAACACTTTGATCCTCAGAAGTCCTAACTTTACTTCTAGGAAGGAAAGCCAAAAACGGTGCAACCAAAAGCCCATGTTTCTCACCTTCAATGCTTTCTGCGCAGATCTGAAAACCATCATCACTAGAGATCTCAAAAACCAAACCTTTCTTGTGTTTCTTCTCACCCAGACACTCTTTTCTCTTTTGCTCTTGCTGAAGCCAAAACATAAGTGGGGAGCTGAAAGTGCTCTCTTCTTCCTCGAGAGCTTTTGAGCCTGGAAAAGACAGGAGGAGGATGAAGACAGAAATTGGGTCAAATGACATTTTTCCACTGGCTGTTCCATGACCGAACGCTCCTGACTAACTCGCTTTTTGACCCTTAAACTTGTCCAAGAAAAAAAGCGAGACAGTGCTGTAGTAAGTGTGAAATCTCAAGTGCCGAAATTCCCACAAACCTTAAACAGACAGACAACTATTTGTCCCATATCTATTAACAGGCAACAAACCTTTCCTCCCCTCACAACAAGAATACCACGGTTATCAGCTCTGAGGTTTTCCCCAAGAGAGCGAGACACGCAAGCCCGGAATGTCCAGGTACTCATCTCCCAGGCCTGGACAATCCCAAGACTTGGTGCTTTTGAAGAAGTGACGTACCTGCATTGTCTTGCTCACTTGTTGCACTTTGTGTTGACTGAGATTCTGCTAGGACTGACGTTTGCCTTGGTGGGGGGAAAGAGAGGAACACAGAGAAAAAAACATTTAACAACCTGCCTCATTTCCTCACCAGGCTGAAGAGCTGCCTATAAAATCTGGAGAACTAAACAAATACAATAATCTTTGTGCTCTGACATCAGTTCTATTGGAAACAAACCAGCGGGTTCTACTCAGTGGCATTCCTTTCTGAGGCATCTATTTCTCTGTGGGTAGCAGTCTAACCCAGTACAGTCTGTGACCTGTTCTCCCTCTTAGCCCTGCTCAGTGATCGAGGCTCAGCTAGCACAGGGTGAGGGCTCGTCTCCTCAGCCAGCTGTAGCTTGCCAGAGATACACACAAGTTCACTGATGGAAATGTCTGTTGAATGCTTACCCTGCAGACTGGCCACACGGCTTCTGCAATGGCTGATCGACGCTTGCTGGATCCTGCGTATCTGCCTTCAGCGGAGCCCTGGAACAAAACAAATTCGGAACAGTGAAAACACCTGCCAAGCCACATGTGCTGGGAGTGAGACTGGAAAACGGCAACAGATCCACTGGGAGGTGCTGCGAGCAGCCCAGCAGTTCACAGAACTGCAGGAGGAGAAAAACTGCTCCTGGGATACGAGGAACCAGATCACACTTCCAGCACCCCAGCAGAATCCAGACTTGCACTTCAACAGGGAGGAGCAGCAAGAGAAAGAGCTCTGGCTGTTTCAAAAGGGCAAGCTGTTGAAAGAGGTCTGGACAAACCAGACTCATTACAAGACAGGAAGCGGTGTGCGATGTTTCTCAGGTGCCAGCAGAGGGATGTTACCCTCAGTACCAGCAGTCACTTTGGAGAACCTGCCACCCTTTGGAGTGCCATTTTCTCCTCTAATATCTCTAAGCCACTCTTTAATCTGCCAGAGCTGTCAACAATGAATAATGTCCTCACAACCCTGGTTCTCAAAGCCTTCAGTTTTGCATCCTGCCCCTTCCAGGAGGGATACCCTTTTACGCATCTACTTTCTGCTGGCAGCTGTGGCTTTTATCTTAAAAACTGCCCAAGGGGAAATTTACTGTAGAAATGAGTGTGAGATTTTTCCTCACACCGTTACAAAACCTCAGCGATGAGCAGAACCAAACACCCCTCTTACCCTGCAGCTGAGACCTGGGGTACAGCGACGGCCCCTCTCTCGGGACCATGTGCTTCAGAGGAACCGGTCCACAGGTGAGATGTTTTGTGCTTCTTCCCGTTCCCTTTGTCTAATGACGACTGAATGCGCTTGATTTTCGGCTTCGTTTTCGTGGGAGCCAGTGCAGAGCTGCTGGCTGAGTGCTGGCCAGAGGAGGGGGAGCCGCCGGGAGACGCAGAGCTGGCGTGCATCACTGAGGAGGAAGCCTTGCTTTGCTCCAGTCCAGTATTACTGGGAACGTCAACCAGCTGTGGAAAGCTGGACAACTGCGTTGTGGCCGAGGCTGTGCCGAGGTCCAGCTGGGAGGAGGCCACCCCGGTTTTGTTGGCCAAGAGCTGGGTCATGTGCTGGAGCTGGTAAGAGCCTTCCGGGTCGGTAGAGGAGGGAGCAACTGTCATGCCCATCGTCTGTGCTGAAGGCAGAACGCATATGCTTGATGCAGCTGTCATTGCTGCCGTAGATGGAGTCTGGGATGCTCCCAGTTGTGAGAACATCCCTGAACTTGGTGGTAAAGTCATGTGCTGCTGCTCCTGACCAAGACCAAGGCTTTGCTGGCTGGCTTTGATCAGGAGGTTGCTTATCGACCCAATGTCCCCTAATAATCCAGGGCTAGTTAACGTTACCGAACTTTGTCCCAGAACGTGACTGGGAACCGACCCACCGGTGCTCGGTGCCGCCGTGGCCTGCATGGACACGACGTTCAGCACTGAGGAACTCGAGGCCAGGCCTGACACAGGCCCTGCAGGGAGGTGGCTGGCCTCTGGCCCAATAACGCTGGAAGACGTGCCCACGGCCGTGGCGGTCCCACCTTGTGGGAGCAGCGATGCTTGCTCAAAATACATGACCCCAGACTTGGACCGTTTGATAATATTGGGGACGGTTCTGTGGGACGTGGAGTTTGCGATAGCTCCCAAATCCAGCGGGTGGTTGGAAATTTGGGAAGGAGCAAAATTAATTAAGGTCATGTTGGAGACCATATCAGGAGGAGCTATAGCAGAAGGGGTTCCCGAGGGAGCCAGCTTCTTGTTCTTCCGTGACTGCAGGCGAGATATGGGCCGCTTCTTGCCCAGGGCAGCGGCTGGAGTAGTGGCGGCAGTACCCATGTCTGTCCTCTGACTAGCCTCGGACACCAAGAGCTGGGGATCGGGGGGTGGCTGCACCCCGATGAGAAGACCTGGAGAAGGACTGCTGATGTTTGGCGGGAAGCCAGTCTGAGCAGCGGTGGAGAAGGGATGGATATGCTGGTGATGGGACATGGGCAGCAGCCCCTTGCTCGTGGGGGGGAACAAGGACTGAGATGAGGGCAAGCTCGGATTTAACCCTGTGGTCAGCGTGAGGCCGCTGCCCATGGGCCCCAGCACCGAGGCGTTGGTCTCCATCACGCTCTGCGCGGAGCTAACGGAAGGCGTTAGCTGGATCTTCTGAGTGACGCCGTTGGGAAGGGTTTGGAGGACGTACAGCGGCTGCATGTTTTGGTTGACGACCAGCAGCTTCTCTGCGGCCGGCTTGAGGTGAGGCGGCGTTGTCTGCACGGCAGCGTTGGAGATCTGCGAGGGGCCGGGGCTCTCGGTGGAGTTTGGCACGTACTTCTGGCTCTGGAGGGGAACGGTGGGTGATACTGGCACCTGGACACCTGGAGTCCCGCTGTTCCTCGTTAAATCCTGGTTGCTGCCGTGCCCTTGCTCGACAGGGCCACAGGGCGGGCTGGCTATGTGCTCCGTGTCTATGTGACCCTGGATGAAGTGGTCGGGAGTTATGTGTCCTTCAGGGCTGGGGTCTACTCCCGGGCTCAGGAGAGCTGCATCGCCTTCCCCCGAGGCAGATTTTTCTGTGACCGTCACTCTCTTCTCCCCGGACTCCGTGGAGGGCAAGGCCAGCATCGACCTCTCCCCCGAGGAGGAGAGCGAAGACTCCGAGATGACGGCGAGCCTGTTGTGGTTCTGGCTGGGCACCGTAGGGCTGCGAGTGGTCAGAACAGAGAGGTCGGAAGGAAGCTCCAGTGGCAACTCAAACTGCTCCTCTGCCGATATGGAGGACGAGACGCTGCTGTCCACTGGCTCGGCGGTTGGCAGCTGCTGAGAGAACACCTCAAACAGACCCATATCCTTCCCACGATTGCTGTCGAGACCCAAACCTTCTCCCAGGGTTAGAAGTTCAGAGGATGAGGACTCCGGACTTTCTCCCAGCGCCTGCATAGATGGCGTGTTCTTCAGTACGAAGTCCATGATGTCAGAAGGGAGGATGTTCCCACAGTCATCGCTGTTGTTATTGTCAGAGTCAGATTTCAGGAGTTCTGTGTTGAAAGTGTCCAACAAGTTCTTGTCAGAAGGCGTGCTGGCGTGAGCCCTGCGGCTCGTCTCCAGCGAGCTCAGCTGAGCTTCCAGAGAGTCCTGACCTTGCGCTTTAACCCTGCTCACCGGATGGCAGTTATCCATCTTTGGGTCGCTTTTGTGGACGGAGGAGCTCTTGGTGACTTGCACTTTCTCACCCGCATCTTCACTTCTATCTAGCTTCAAGTTCTCCGTTCCGTTTTCCTTACTGCTCCTTTTACTTACTTGACTGACCTTTCTTGTGCTCGCCGTGACGCTTGTATCACTTTCAGTTCCATCATCCACACCGTCCAGCTGGGAGATTTTGGGGAGATCACACTGCTCCTCCTCCCTGAACAAGCTGTGGGATGCAAGCCTCTCCTCCGCGCCCGAGGAAACCACCGTTCTAGTGAAATTGTAGTAGTACAGGTCGTCTTCATCTGATGTGCTCAGGTCATCCGCGCCGTCCACCTGTCCTTCGGCAGACCGCTTCCCCCGCTTCTTCCCGGTCGAGTTACTGTAGAAGGGAAGGTCTTCCTCTCCGTAAGACCTCACGCCATACAGAGGAGTCAGTCCAAAGAACATGTTGGATCTGGCCCTAGCACTTCTCCGTGGATACCTCCGCTTGTACGAGCCCTCTTCTTGAGCTTTAGCTCCATCCTGGAGCATCAAGTTGTTATCTTGAACAGGCAGGTTTTCGAACGTGTTATTCTGTGATTCCTGTGCTGAGACTTCGTTCGGACTCCCCTGACCTACAGGGTTGTCTTCCTGGCTCTCTGAGGTCGAGGAGGACTCTGCCATCGCAGCCAGTTCTGCCCCTGCAGGCTGAGCCTCAGCATCGCTTTCCGGCGGTGCGTTTTTAGCCTGGTTTTCGCCTTCCATCTTGAGCGGTGTCAGAGTGACTTTCACGGTGCGCTTCCTAGGCGTTGGCGATTCCTTGGCGGCCACTTCGATCTGCGCTGCAGAACCTTTGGATGGCCCTTGGGAAGGTGGGGACTTCTCGCCAGCTCTTTCGCCAGCAATACTGTTACACAACCTCTGGCTAAGCTGTTCCGTCGCCAGACCCTGATTAGTGAATT
The DNA here is from genome assembly GCA_002631895.1 of Agapornis roseicollis. Lineage (NCBI taxonomy): Eukaryota > Metazoa > Chordata > Aves > Psittaciformes > Psittacidae > Agapornis > Agapornis roseicollis. Next base: position 71,912 of record NDXB01003538.1, on the reverse strand, counting down.
CTGGTTTCAGGTTTCCTTCATCGCTGCCCACTGCTTGACTCGAATCTGTAAGAGGTTTCAGGGAATGCTTCTCTTTGAAACTGTCTTTCACTAACTTCTTCCCCTTCTGACGCCTGTCTTTAGGGGCAGAAACCACCTGCTCGCTCACTGCAGGAGACCTGCTATTTACTCCAGCAGACTTCGAGGCCTTGGCATCCATCTCATCAACCACGGTCGTTTTCTCCAGCTGCACAGGTTCCATGTGCTGATCCCTGTCTTTCCTTGGGCCTCTCTGATGCAAAAGTGGAAAGGATATTGCTTCTTTGGAAGAAAATGGTCCTGAACATTCTTGAAAGGTTCCTACTTTAACATTCATCTCGGCACCTGATGAACTGGTTGGTTGAGCAGACATTTTGGAGTTCCCTCCAGAAGCAAAACTATGAGCTGAATAATCTGGGTCTTTCAAGGTCGGCGTTTTCATCTTCTCTCCCTTAGAAGTCACACCTTTGGCTAGCAAATCCAAACTGGGTGAATGGCCTTCTGTAGACTGAGAGGCATCCAGCTGGTAAGTTTTACTTCCACTTATAGCCGCTGTCTTCTGGGAGCCTGAACCGGGGGAGCAACTTTGAACTGGAGCACTTGGAGTACCCACAGTCACTGATCCCACAAAGCGGTCAGTGCTCTTGATGCTCGGCTCATGTTCTGAGGAGGGCCCCATGCTGGAAGCTGCAGATCCGCTGTGCCTGGAGTAAGTGTTCCCAGCTCGTGTAGGGGAAATCATCCGGAGTTTTGATTGCTGCTGTGACAAAGAGGAGGTGCTGTGTCTCCGAGAACCGATGCTCTTCAGTCCAGAGGACAGCAAAGGATCTCCTACAGTCACTATTTCATGGGTCACTGGGGTAGGACTTCCTGAGAAAATAAGGCAAGAAAGACTGTCAAGTGATCTGAAGGCTCCATAAGCAATGCACACCCAACCCCTTCAGTCGAGACACCAGACATGAAAACCTTTCAGTGCAATAGCATTCACATAATGATGATAGCTGAGCTGGCTATTAAAGATCTGATACTGTCAATCAGTGTTCAGAAAGCAGAGCTGACAAGTTTGCATCTCAGCATTCTGTACCTCAGCTTTGGATCTGAATGTTCAACATTGCTTTGAAACAAAGTGCGACCCATTGACACAAAACCAGCAGCTCTGAGATCAGAAAGTCCCTGACCTGTACTACAGGTCTTCTGCAGTGCTGTTACTGTACTGCCCACACAGAGCTTTCTTCATCCCAGGCAGGTCTTGGTTCAGGCCATCTCTACTCTCTTATTTTCAGAGCTTTCCTTCCCTCAACCCTATTGCCATGGCCTTGTTTTCTCCAGAAGCAGAAAACTAAACGCATTCTGAAGGAAGCCATAAAAGACAGGAACCAAACAGAACTATTTCCAAACAAATAGAAAAAACCTCCCCAAACCCCAAATGTCAAATTCAACAACACTCGAAGTACCTGCAGATGGTAATGGCCTAGAGCCAGGAGACCTCTGTGCAGATGGGTAAGTTGGTGTCCTGATCCTGGGACCCTTTGAGAGAAGTGGATAGTAACAGGAACTAGAGGTCTGAGAATGCAAGGGACGATCTGGTGACGGTGGGTTTACAATTTCAGGTGTATTTTGGCTCTCTTTAGGTAGAGTTTCTGCTGTTGTATAAAAGAGAAACAATGGTATAAGCTATTGCTGAACCCTAAAAGCTATGATCTGCTAAAGTACTTTCGGGAAGTCTGAAAAGATTACCTGTAAGGGGAACTGGGCTATGGGCAATTGTTCTGTTATCATCGTGCTCTACAGTGCTGTTGATGTCAGGTTCTATGACTGGCGGTCGGCACTCCATGATCTTGCAGGTATACACACAGCGCTTTCTGGCATCTGTTGTGCTCCAGTACACCCTGGAGCACCTGAAAGATAATTTCAACATAAACCAGTGTACTCAACAGTGAAGCAAATCTCACCATTCCTATGGTACATTTTCAGTTTCCCAAAGGCTTCCTGGCACAACGTGCTGCACACCCAGTTTAGCTGTGAGATTCCCAGACAGCAGAGGAAAGCGACAGACAATTTTAACGGATGTCACTTCAGTGCTGGTTTGGCATCTAACATACTAAGAGACATCTAATCGTGAAACAACTCATACTCACTGGTAGCCGATGGGAAACAACTTATCCTCGCAGTCTGAGAGGTCATTCAGAATTCCTAAACAGTCTATCGTCATTGAACCTGAGCAGAAAGAGGAACAGAAGAGGCTGTCAGCCAGAGTGCAGCCCCAAAGGTGGACTATGTGTGCAGAGACTGGATCTTACCGATCATCATGTGGATGTTCTCTGGTTCCAAGCCGCTGAGAAATTTTCTTCTCAAACTGATCCCTTCAAAGTCCACAAAGACTCTCCTAAGAACTTCAAACCCATTCTCAGGAACCACCTGGAAGAAAGATCCACAAAACTAGCTGTTATTTTTAAAGGAACCCCCACATGTAGGCTACACTGCCTGTCTTACTCAAGCCTCGGGTTGGTCTATAGGTTTTTCAGCTGCCCCACAGCGTCACCTGCCAAACCTCCCCATGCCAGCCCTATCACTGACTTCTTTTTAGCAGCACTGTGGTCAGGCCGTTGCTAGGGAGGAACACGGTCAACATTAACTTCTAAAGAGTGCTGACAGGTCCAGGCCTACCCCACCTTCAGACGAGGCAGGGGGTGAAAGAAGAATCTCACCTCTCCTTTGATCAGGTCACGATGCCTCTGGCAGTAAACCTTCTTGTCGTCCAGAAAGACGCAGTTCTTGGCTCGTGAGCACATGAAATGGTAGTTACTTGTACAGGAAGTGAGGCAGCAGCCTACTGTGGCGCCCGACTTCTGGCAGAACTCACATCTCTGCAAAAGCAAAAGAAAAGCCAGTTGACAGTTAATCTCCTTTACACCCAGGCTACCATTACCATTGCCACTTGGGGTTTTGGCACAGAGAGGAGTTAGGAGTAATGCCTGACTTCCCACTTCACTGTTGTATCCGTGACTCACACGCATGAGTGAGACATGGAGGAGGAGGCGAGAGGAGGAAGATCCCTCACACACAACAACTTCTGCATTTGCGGTCTGCTTCCCCCAGACCCCAGACTTCCTTGCTTGTACTCCATATCCAGGTGCCATATTTGCAAGTTTCACTGATTCAATTCATGTGACAACTATTTCTCCTGCACAGAGAACTCCCCACATGGGCAGCTTACTAAGAGCAGTGTGATTCCATCCCCCATGACATGTTAATGAACATTTAGGACCAACTGATGCGATGCTAAACCAAAATTTGGACAAACTAATTTCTAGTTGTGCTTCCAGTCTCATTTTGCTCTCCTGGAAAGTAACCATCAACCAATTCCCAACAGGAAGATTAGTTTGGTTCCCAAGACTGCATGGCAGTTCAGAAAACAGGCCCCACTGTCCTTCTTTTTGCAGTACTTAACAGAGTAGCTACATGCAAGCTCATTGTCAGCATCCTTCACCATATACTCAAAGGTGAACACGCTCCTTGATATACAAGGAATCTTTTAGCTGGGTTCATGTCTTTATTCTGTGTGAGCGTGAAGCTTAACCAAGCATTCTTCCCCTATACCCACCAGCTGCTTTCCCCGGATCACAGCCATGTGCACGTTCTTCAGAGAGCCATCATCATCTTCAAATACTTCTGCTGACCATAAAGCACAGTTCACGTGTGTCCACTCGTTTTGGCCAATGTAGAGAAGACGTCCAGCATCCTAAAGAACAGAAGGAAAAGTTCTTTTTGAACGTTCCAAGAAAAAAAAGACACACCGATGCACAAGCAGCACCTGGCCTCCCCATGGTAGTGCTTAAATGAGCTCCCATTACACAGGCACAGGCAAGGTACTCACATTAGCGCTGTCGTCGCCGTATTTCAGGCACAGTGCACACTGCCTGTTGTCTTCTACATCTGGAGGTGGGTTAAGCTCAGGACTATCCTCTCGGCTTCTGTCAGAGCCTTACAGTTAAGAGAGAGAACACTGTTCATTCTTGAAAGCCAGGGAGGCAAAAATTCACCAGGAAAGACTGTCAGTAAGAGAACAGGGTGGGATGAGCCAAACAATCGCCTCGAGCTGTCACACAGCCAGCTTGTCAAGCGAGGCAAGGCAAACACCAGGCTCTACACAGCCCTTCTCTGGGGGAAGCGAGGCAAGTATGTCTGGGCCCAAACTCAGCTCAGAAACATGGCATGTGTAACAGCCTCTGAGCGACTTCAGGTCACAGAGGTCTCCAGAATCCTTCAGTCACATACAGAACTAGTACCACCCTTGCTTTTACTACTAGGAGCTTTGGAACGAAGCCCTCTGGGTTTGGGACTAACAGTGCTGCAATCTGTTTTCTTACTAGAGATAGGTGGTGTAGGAGGATGCAGAGGAGTGGGTGAATCTGGCTCTCCAGGCCCTTTGGGCTTTGGAGCAGGGATGATCTTCTTCATCAGAGGAGGCTGCTCAGTGCGGTTGTTCTCTTCACGCTCCTGCCACTGAGCGTAATTGTGGTCAAGGGAAGGTGGCAGAACTGCGTTGGGCAACATACCACTGCTGAAAAGCAACAGGAGCAGCTGTCAGACCCGACTACTCCAGAGGACCTTGGTCCCTGGCTAGCAGCACCACTGATAATTCAGTCCACAGTAACAACCTCTTTAACTACTCACGGTCCCCACATGCTGTCAACAAAGGCCACAACCCTCACACTTGAAGGTTTGTGATGTAGCTGGCTGTTTGAGGGTAACAGATGCACAAGGAAGGCCACACTAAATGGGAGTGAGGAGGAGGAGGGGGAAGGAAAGACGGGACTGACAAGCCAAGACACAACACATCTAGATCTAAATAATGTTTTCGGTTACTCTGCTTCAGAACAAGGAAGTGTATACAAAACCTGGGGGTGGGATTACTGTTTAACATCTTAAACCCAAACAAAAACACACAAAAAAAGGGAAAAGGAAAAAGAGAAACAGAAACCCCAACCCTCTTTTTGCTTAGACAGCTGGCAAACCGCAGGGTGCCACAGTCAGAGGCAGAACAATTACTTACTTGCTTGTTACTTTATTTGGCTCCCAGAATCTGGACTTTTTTACACTGAACCATGGAAAAACACGCTCCATTTGCTGAAGGAAAACAACACGCTGTTAGAAACGTTACACAACATACAAAAACCCAAAGACATCCAGGCAAATGCACAACCACTAAGATTTCATTAACATCAACGACTCTGACAGTGTAGTATTTTATTCCTGGAAATACCCAAGCAATAGCAAGTGTGACAGACCCTTTGGATTCCAACAGCAACAAGCAGTAGTATCATACCAGGCTGATTTCAAGCTCACCCGGATGAAGAAGGACTTGACCATGCTATTGGCTTTCTTCACTTCTGGCTGCCCTCCATCGGAGTTGATGGCTGCTTGAATGATCTTCACGATATCATCACTGAAATCCAACTGTAAGAAAGCCCCAACATTTCACATCAACAGGATGTCTCTTGCACAGCTACACCACCCCCACTTGCCTTTTAAGGCATCAAGTGAGCATCCAGATGACTGGAAGACTGAACCAGAGCATTGACTTGAAGCAGAGAAAGGATTTAGCTGTAAAGAAACGAGGAGTCCTCTCTGCATTTGCACCCTGGCTGCAGAACTGCTACACCCACCACTGTTCCCTTCTTCCTTCTACCAGGACATGACTGCTGAGTAGTTTTAAAGCAGCGAAGCTGGCTAACTCACAAGGACTTGGCTGAAACCTGGCTACAGCTTTTCTCTGCCCAATGCTTTGCAATATACATTTCTCTTCAGGATTACGGGCTCCGTAGGGAAAGAAAAAGAGGAAATAGCTGTTCCCTACAAAGAGAACTGATCCAGTCAATGCTAGCGTTGCGTATAAACGACCCCTAAAAAGATCACCCCTGCACTGATTAAGCATCAGTTTCCAGATACCTGAATGTTCTTGGAGTTACCTGACTAGGCCTTCAGCTAGAACGTGCACATGAAGGATACCCCATTCTGTTTCCATCAGCATCAACACCTGACTAAGAGCTAAAGGGATTTGACCAAGTGCTGCTGCTGGTTAGAGTGACCCATGCAGCAGTGTAAATTCTATGTCTCTGAACCAACGTTAACACAAGCAGCCGTCAGAGTAATTTTTAGCAGCACATTAACCTGTCTCTTTGTTCATGAAGAAAGGGCTTAAGCACGCTCAATTCTAAATGCCACGGGTCATAAAACCATTCATAGGAACACAAAAGCTTTGACATACCACGGAAACGTAACTTCCTTGATCCATTTTTCTTTTCACTCCTTCCAGATCCAGAGGTTGCTGCTCCTCCTGTTTACTGACTTCTGTTAGGACAGGAGGGTCGGGACCTTCAGGAGAGCTTCTGGACGGGATACTCTCTTCTGTCTCAGGGTTTAAATCGGGTGGTTTTGCTGCCTGTTAACATCAGCGAACAGACAGAGGAACATTGGCTACTGAAGTGTGGCTGCTACTCGTGACATTCTCCCAGGCACACTTATGGGCCCAGAGATTCTCACTGACAGGAAAGAAAGCAGACTCAAGTTCTGAATAAAGGGACAACAATGAAAAGGTCTTAACCTTTCTGCTGCTGACCTGCAAGGCACACAGCAGGACAGAGCGATCGACTATCAGGCTCAGACCCATCTTTCACAATTCTTATTTCTGAGTATTGTACTTCAAGATTAAGACCCCGTTTATCTGTCAGGAAAACACCATCAGAGAGCTAAATCCTCCCACTCCTTAAAGAAATCTACCCTATTTTTAACTCTCAGCCTCACAAGTTGTGCCGTCGGTACCCACTCCTTTGTCTCCATAGGAATGAAGAAAAGAAAGAAAACAAAACTCACAGTCTGTGTCATTCCAGGCACACTAAAGGCAGCGAGATGCACAGCGACGCCAGGCAGCGCTTCAGGCCAACAGGACGTGAAGGACCGTGAGGCTCCACTTACCTGCCGATAGCGCAGGAGGTGGCTGGTAGTTCTGGAATTCAAGAGGGCTGTTAAAACCTGCCGTAGGGAAACCTGCAGCTCCTTCTCCAGCGCCAGCCGCCACTCCGCAGGATGCTGCTCTGTGCAGTTAATGCAGGTGTACGCTACGCTCTCCGGCAAGTTTGAGAGTATCTCGTACATTTCATCTGGGGATAAGGAAAGGTAAAATAACAATCTGAACTACTTCACTGAAGGACAGCTACAGGGAAAACCCCTTCTCTGCACTCACTACCTGAAACCTTTCCCATGTAACAAAAGCATCTTGTGTGCTAACCGAGCAACACTGCGCTTGATGCAAGGTCCTGCACCTTCAGGACACTACTAGTATTAGTCCTGGTTTACCTGTAGCCACTCTACAGGTGGTCTTGAGGTAGGTCACAACAGGTGAGGGTGCTGATATAACAGTCTATCAGAAAGGTCCCAACATTGATCGCTTTGGTCTACTCACTGCCCCATGTTCTTAGTGCTGAGGAGATGAGGATGCGCCTTACCAGAGAGGTTTTCACATTTGGAATGCACCCAGCGGTCACACTTCCCGCACTGCATCATCTTGCTCTCATAATCATCGTCATCGTAGCATTTGTCACAGAGAGGACAAAAATTTCCTGCCAACAAGAGGTGACGTTCATCAGGAGTTCAGCTGCCACACACGACTCTTAATGGCTATGGGGTTATTTACTAGTGTGCCAAAGAAGCAGCTCTCAGCTGCCAAGACAGTTGCATCTGCTTTTACAACACTGCAAACAACAGCCACAAAGATAACCTTCTTGGAAGAATGCTTAGTGCTCTAGAATAACACTACTGGGCACCCACTTTTTGAGAGTGGAGAGAGAGGCTAACAAAATACTACATGCTGCTACCTTTACAGAGTAAAGCAAGAGCACAAGGGTGACATACAGGTGGAAGGAAATTAGGTGGAACAATCAAGATTTTCTCTCCTGAGCTTCTTCCCCAGACAGCCCAGACCCTCCTATGTACAAAGGCATCACGTAAAGTAACTAACACAGGAAGGAACAACCACTTTACAACAGGAATTCTGTTACTCCTATTAAGTCAGGAGTCCTTAGGCCAGGTTCGGATCCTTTCTGCATAGTGAGCAACACAGCTGCCCCACAGCCCCTCTGCTCGCTCTGCACTGACACCAGCTCAAACCCGAGCACTCAGCAAGGCTCCTGCTGTAAAGAACCCTAACTGTACCTACCTTTAGCGAAGAGTTTGGCACAATCATGACACAGCGAGAAGTCGTGGGACCACTGAGCATCCCACCCTTTGCCTGGCGTTGTCGATCCACAGCTCTTGCAGCGAACGCATTTGGTGCATATCTGGAAAAGGAATGTTTGGCAAGACTTATTTCTGTGACCCAGAACAGAAATATGCTTTGGTCCTAAGGAAACAATTCACTGTTCTTCTTACTTAAGGAGTGCAGGGGGCTTAGACAGCAGCAGCAGGAGTTTCAAATACTGAAACTCCCACTAAAAAGAGAAAGAGCTCCCTCCCTTTATGATAAGATGGTGATAACGGCACAAGAAAAAATGCAAATAAATCACAGTAGAGTTTTTCTGCCCTCCTATTTGCACTGACAAAAATACCTCCTTTCCCTGCACGTAAACAGCACACAGAGTTGCGCCATTTCTTCTGACCTGCCTTCTTTTAACAGTTTTCCACCTCTGAGAATGTTGTACTACAAAAACACCTAGAACCTGTTAGCGCTAAATACAAGTGCACTACAGGCACCTGTTCAGAACAAAAGCTCTGGAGACACAAACCAGTGCCTCAATGCACATCGTCTTTCGCTACCAGTACCTGCTGGGAAGTCTGTTAACAAGGCAAACACTTTCATTCTAAAGAACTTCTTCCATGTCCTAGGACCATGAGCAGAAGAATCAGCACAACTAAAAAAGTCCTGCTTGTTTGAGATCTTACCTACAAGACACCTATTTCCTACCACCTATTTCCAAAAGTACCTTCTGACGTAGCAGGCAGCTGCCTTTAAAAGTGAAGTGACTGCATCAGAACAAGGCAGGTGCAGAGCTCTGGCCCACAGCATCATGATCAGCCAACGTGTGAATCACCCAGAAAGAAAGAAAGAAAGAAAGAAAGAAAGAAAGAAACCCTCACCCAAACTTTCTTTTTCTTGGTGGGCTTTGTTGGGTAGTTTGGGCCCAGGCACTCCGGGTGATAGCTGTTTCGGCACTTGTTACACTCCAGCAACTGCTACAAGAAGGAGGAGAGAAAGCATTGGAGCACGGACCCCTCAGAGGGGTGCAAGCCTCTGCCTGCTTTTGGTTACATTTGATCTCCCATCGGGGCAAGAGGAAGAAGCTGCCATGAAGCAACTCGCGCGTGTCCTGCCCAGTGTGGCGTGGGGTCCCCACCGGGGTTTGGGGGTACCTTGGTGGCCTGGTGCTGTCTCCCACACACGTGGCAGAACTTGCAGCGACGGCAGCACCAGTTCTCCAGCTGGTCCTCCAGGGGCCGCTCGCTCTCCTCTAAGCAGAATTTGTGGAAGGGCTCACAACAGACCTGACAATACACAAACTGCAAGGGGGGAGAGGCAGGTTTTAGCAAGTCAGAAGCTGCTCGGAATTCCCAAACAAGCCCCCTCGTGCTCCAAACCACTCCGAATTCTGCTCTACAGCTGACACAACGAGGATTTCTACTGGCATAGTTTAGGAGGGAAACTGTGCGTGCTTCAGATCGCCCAAATACACGCTTGCCTATGCGGAGACTTGCAGCAAATGGGAGCCTGGAACACTTTATCAAGGTGTTCTGAGCATTGACAGAGACCTATGGGGCTCTTCAGGATCTCCTTCCCTCGCTGTACCACAAGCCAACTGCACAAGAAGAAACAGTGCAGAAGGAAGGGGCATGCAGAGCAAAGAGAGACATCTCTCCCTCCATTCAGCTTAGGTGGCCCATTTGAAAGCTTTCCTAACTTCTACATACTGCCCTACAAGGCTGGTCCCATTACAGAAAGAATCATTCTTGGGGCAGGAACATGGCAGGCTCACAGAGGACATCAGAATAGCCTGTCCCCTTGAGCAGCCTGACTGCGAAGGAGATGCCTCCGTGACCCACTGGACCTTCATGGTCCTCAAGCATGTGCACCCATGTCCACATATATAGGACTCAACCGTCTTCCCCCCCCAGGTACTGGGCACTCCTAACCAAGCCCTTTCTAGAGCGTTACCATCACCCTCTGATGGCAGCTAGCTGGAAGAGGTTGAGAAGCACCTATCTGTACCTGGAAATGCATTTAACACATCTTATTGTGGCTCTTTGTGCAGCACCAGAAGCTTTCCAGTCACATTTCAGTAACAGTTTGTGGCTCTCAGCAGATACAGACGTACCTGGGAAAGCCAACACCACCTGAACCCCTCTGACATTACTGGGCAGCCTTTCTTATCTCAGGTGAAAAGCAAGCAAAGCCCCTGCTTTACATCAGATGTGGGATTCCAAATTAAGAGGAGATGCGGGTCCTCCCTGATGTGCTGCCACTCTGTGCTACAGTTCCCCTCCAGAGCGAGCAGCTCAGAAACGGATTTTCAATACCTTGCCTTTTAGCATCTTGGGACAAATTTTACAAGGACAGATTTACAGGCATTATTGTCATTTCTTGGGGATTAAGGTCACGACACTTTCTGTGTATGGCTGCATTTATGTCCGTAACAACACGGTGCTGTAACTAAGCGATTGACAGCAGAACGCAATGCTTTACCTCCACATGTCCACTGCTGGCACAGAGAAAACAGACCACCCTGGGAGTAATAGGTACCGAGGTGACGATGCCTAACCCACCCATCTCCCAAACATTCTCCACTTCACAGTCCTCCTGAAAGCACAAAAGGACACATCACCATGCAGAACAAGGCAATACAACATCAGTACAAAGTGCTCACACTGCTTTACACGCTCGGGGCCTGCGGTTAAGCGGCCTCCAACTGAAAGCATTTCAGCTTCTACCTTGGTCTACTTTAGAGTCCCACCTCGGCGCTGGTCTTGCCGAGAGAGCTCAACAAAGCCCTAGCCTTCCCCTATGGAAAGCAAGCCTAAGGAACGAGACAAGGCTTTTCACGATTGCACAATTAGTACTGAAGGTGGAATTTCAGAAGAATTATACTTTATTAAAGCTCCATATTTTATAAAACACTTACGAGATCCCACTATAAGCTCCATTAGCAACACTTATAGATGGACTGAAAAATTCTGATTAGGAAAATACGCATGTTTATTATTTCAACACTGTTGTTCAAAAAAGTACAGGATTTCTCATTTGAAGCCCCAGATATACCCCAGATGTCTTGAATTACAAGTTACTAACATTTCCCCAAATCTTGTTGGCTCAAGTTGTGGCAAGGTTTTATAGTTCCATCTTAATGGAATCATTCTTCATAAACCTCACATTCTCGCCCATCCTCACACATTGACAGTTAAGGTTTTAAAGCTTTAAGTCTCTCTTCGTCCAGTACTCTAATTATAAGGAAAACAAAAAGGCAAAACCAGCTTCTAAGAATCAACCGAGTGACTTGTCCTGAAGGCTCCTATTTGCAGTTCTCTCTGAACGGAACCAGACACACACACTTAGAAGTCACTGCCAGCACTCTTGAGGGATCTAGCTCCAGTGATTAGAGGCAGGTAACATTCAAAGACTTAAAACATTTTGTCCTCTACCTTGAAATCCACTCGGATTCTGTGGACTCCATCTGTAGGTGGCTTTTGCTTGGAACTGCTTCCGTTAGTCAGAGTGCTGAGCAAATTCAGCGTGCTGCTCTCTGGCTTGCTTATAGGAGGGGGCTTTTCCTAGTCAAGTAAAGGAGCCGGCGTTAATCCCAACCCTGAACATCAGAACTTCACCAAAATCACATGAAACGCTGAAGATGATTCACAGACAAAACCCCCAAACCACCGCGGAGCTCAGAGCGCGCCGAAGGTGCAAGTCACCGTTCTGCAAACCACGCTTGGGAGCATTCCGCACACAGCTACATCTCTAATTCAATTTGCTGCTTCTCCTCTAACATCGTGTTGCTCTCTCAGCAGAGCATTGGCTTTTATTCTGCTGCACTGGGGCAACTCTGGGCTCATTGAGTCCCTGGGCTCTTCCCTCTCAGATTTAAGTAAGACAATTCTTTTGGGGCTTGTTTGTTTGTGGGGTTTTTTTTTTCCATAACGGAGTTGTTTCCAAGATGAGGGCAGCTCCATGTTCCATGGAGAAGATAGCCTCCAGCCCACAGCATGCAAATCTTAGGGAACAAGTGAACGCCTGAACCGAATCTTAGGCATGTGCTGGCTACTCTGGTATCTGCATCCTGCCATGAGGCGAAACCTAGCATCTCTAAGCACAGAAATCCTTAACCTGCACATAGGTTAAGTAATAAAGTTCTACTTGCTGGAAGACGGAAGTTCCAGGTCCCTGAAATGTACTGACTGGGTACAAAAAGCAGTATTCACCTTTTCTTTTGGTTTCTGTTTCACAGGGAAAGTTGGACGGGGAGCAATTTTTTTCTGTTTGCTCTGTTCTGTGCCTAGGAAGGGGGGAAAAATTATGAGTATTTCAAGTAACTAACAGCCACCTGTAGAGAAGAAAAGGGAAGAAAATCAGCGGGGTAACGTGCGAGGAATTTTAGCGCAGGATTTCTCCACCCCTTCTGTGACTGCACCTCACCAACTCCAGCTTGAGCAGCCTCCTTGAGGCAAGAGCGGGAGTTCGCTTCGCTAAAAGCCTGAAGCCAAGGGTGCCAAGGCACACAGGTCCCAGAGCTGCCTCGCTGATCACCTCTAAGGCTGCTCTGTGCTACGTGCCATAGCAGACTATGGGCTTGTAGCAAAAACTTACATTCCTCTTGTTTCACATCCAGACTGTGAACAGCCACCAGACCTAGCGTCGGTGACGTATGCTTGGGGACTGCCCCCGGCACGTCATGGCAAGGCCCGGTGAAGCTGGGCAGCTTTCTCCCCACCCCTGCACACAGCGGAGCGCAATAAAAGGAAGCCAGATCTAAGCCACATTTCCAAAAGAACCTGCTGTAATTTCATCAGATCATGGAGCATTTCTCAGCTTTAAAAGCCAACAGCTTTTAGCGGTACTAATATCGTTACTTAGCATGACTCAAGTATTGAGGAGAAACAGTCCCATTTACCTATTTCTGGCTGGGGAGTCTGCTTTTTCTTAGGCTCAGAAGTGGCAGGTTTAAGTGCTTCTTTTTTCAAAGGTCCTGAGCTGGGTGGCTGAGGAGGAGGGAGCGGCGCTGGCTGGGCTGTCTGCTTGCCAGTCTTCCTGGTTCCAGGCGCAGGGACCTGTTTGGGCTCTGGCACCGGAACGGAGGAATTCCCATCCTCGTGCTTTTCCTCAGTGGGCTTACGGGCAGGCTCGCTGCTCTTCTTTACCGCACTGTCTTCTCTTGAGACGACGCTCTGAGGAGTTGGTTTCTGTCCAGAGTCCAGCTGGTTCTTTCCAGAATGGCTTTCTTTCTTTTCATTCGTCTTCGACTTCTTCTCTTTCTTTTTTGCAGCTAGGAAGAAGAAGCATCAATAAAGCAACCCTGCCAAAATGGCTCAACTTCAAACGATTTGCCACTTCTTTAAAACAAAGCAAGTTAAGAGATGGAACTTTCTCTCTGGTGCTACGCTCGAGCCAAGTCTTTCAGCCTACCTTTCGCTTGCTTCTGGAGATAGGCTTTGGAAGGCATCCACTGTAGATTCTGACATTTCCTCATTCTGAAAAGAAAGAGCATGCCAGGGAATCAGAAGGGGAACGCAGGCAGTGAGCGGGCAGTCTGCAAAAGCTCCATGGGAAAACTCGACAAAACCATTATCAACGCACCCCCCACCTTCTCCCAGGCAACCCCCCTGCCCTTCAAAGGCGTGTAAAGGGAATTCTGATTTTCTTCTGCATGTTCCCTTCAGTTGCCCACACTCTCAGCACACGGTTTTGAAACCTCACCCACAGCCTGGACAAAGCTGCTGCATTCTCATCTCGCAGGTGAGCGTCGCACAGCCGTCCTCACAGCTACACTGTGGAACCGGCTCTCAGGCCACAGCAATCTCTATCAGCGCCACTTCAGCTGCTGCCTTTTCAGACAAGATTATCTTGTCTGGTAAAATCAATTTAATGTTGCAATTTGAAAAAGCAAAAGGTTCAGGCTCAGTGATATGTGTGAAAACAGATAGAAAAAAATGTGGCAGGGCAGCGTTGCTTAATGACATCCAGACACCTTTGTTATACCAAGCGTATATACACGAGATAAACATAATCTTGGAAACATCAGCTCTACATGGATGCACCGTGGGAGAATGAGAGAGAAATATGTACGTCTGCGCTGCCTTCCCCGCACAAACCCGCACTGCCTAACCAACGTCACTGGTCTCACACCACACGCGTTCCGTGCCATGCCAGTTCCCATCAAGATGGGGAGAATAAACCAGAAGTGAACTTTGGAAACAAGCACAACTTGAAGCGGGATCTCATCTCCTAAATCCCACTGTTCACATTCCCCTGCTGTAATCCAGCCTCAGCCCGGGGCAAATTCACTGGAAGCCCACGCTCCAGGGTTCCCTGTCCCAAAGCACGCGTGCCCTCATCTCAGGCAGCACAGGGATGGGCTGAACGATTCCTCAAACACACACTTACTTGCAGCACTGCTTCTTTATGTTGCGCCCACCAAACTTGGGTTTGTCTAGACAGTTGGTACAGACACCACAGTCCTCCGGAACCTGACAGCCTGAACACTGCCCACAGCGCCTTGAGCGTCGGCCCTTCTTCACCGGAGGTTCTTGTTGGGCCTTGTTCCGGGTAACCGGCTTGATTGGCTTGATCGGTGGAGCAAGAGGTTCAGCCTCTTCTGAGCCAGCTATCGATGACTTATCTGTCAAGAAACTTTCTAGTGTAAATTCATTGTTGTCAAAGGATGTTCCAAGTGTCTAATTCGCTCATGGCATTTATTCCCTTACGGGCAAGTTCATCTGCAGAGCCACACAAGAGGCACGCGTGAGCGCAAGCACATACGTACATGCACACACACCCCTCAGCAGAAGGGAAGTTCAGTGCAGAACACATTTATAACAGCTACCAACGGCAGGCAGGATTCACCCTCTTTGAGCAGCACTGTAACGGTGAGCCCAGAGCTCTTTAACACGCTTTCCCTCCCTCCTTAACCGTTCAGAGCAGTCCTTGGCTGAAGAAGTCAGCCAAACCTGGCTTTGTACGAAGCCAGAGGCAAAGACTACAAACCCTAACTCACCATCATTCCCCATGGAAGACAGTATCTTCTCCCGCTCTTCCCACGGTAAGGCACTCAGAGTGGGCATGTCATCTGGGAAGACCGCTCGTTTGCGGCCCAGCGCGACGGCTGCTCTCCGGCAAACGTGTTTGATTCGTGGTCCTCGGACCGATGTTTCCGATGAATCACTCTCCTGCCCCTAGAGTTCGGAACATGGGAACAGAGAGTAGCCCTGAGAACATGCAACAAACTTCTAAACTACTGAAGAAGAGTTTGTCTGTATCTTGCACTGAGCCAGAATCGGGGTAAGAATAAGGACTCTCGCCTCGTGAGCCCGCGTGATCCCAGCCAGGATAAACTCAAGAGAGCAAGACGTTCTACTGAGAAAAGGACAGGGCTCCCTCCCCCAAGGTGACGGCACCGAAACTCCCTCTCCCGCTCAGCTTCTGCCCTGGGTTTCTTGGTTTTGGGCCGTTTGCCATCTGTCGCGCTAACAGCTGCCCAGCTCTGCGCGTTGATCCTTCACGCTTACGATATGAAACCTACTGGTGACTTCCAGTGTGAGTGCAAGACAAGATGCACCCTGGCAAAGAACAAAGTAACTCGGAAAAGGGAATACCTGTGCTTTTGGCTGATCTGCTTGCTTGAGGGACTTGCTCTTCTCAATCTTGTAGAGCTGGGCTTTTGCCTTTTTCAGAAGACTGGCCACCCTCTTGTCAGTCATTGGCAGTTTGTCTGCTTGAGCCAACATAGAGCTGATGGACGAAGCGGAATGTTTGACGGTGCTGGACGAAGGAGCAGAGAGACGCAGGGCTTTTTCCTTCTCCAAAGAGGGCACGGCGGGGCTGAGGTCCAGGTCCGACTTGTCTAACCCTCCTCTACCTTTCTTGGATGTTTTGGTTTTGCCGGCCGCTGTGTCCGCCAGCGCCGCGGCGGCAGCGTCTGCCGCAGGGTCGAGCGCCGCAGACTTCTTCCGCCCGCCTGGTTTTTTGGCAGATGAGGATGCTGCAACCTCCTCGCTGACGCCTTTCTCTTTGGGCATTTTACCTACAGGGAACAAGGCAGAGCTGCTCTGGATTTCTGACCCTTTTCTCCTTTTCTCCTTCCTTGACTCCCGTTTGTTCTCCTTCTCTCTCTCTCGGTCTTTCTCTCTGCTCTTGTCCTTCTCCAGGCTTTTGTCAGCATCTTTATCTTTGGAGAGCTCCTCTGCCGCCCTGTCCTTGTTCCTGCCTCTCTCCGTCTGGGGACTTGATGTGAACCAGGGGAAGAGAGGAGCAGGGCTGCTGGAAGAGAAGGGCTCTGCCGGGGTGCTCGCCTGCTTCCTTGGTCTCTGG
Organism: Agapornis roseicollis; assembly: GCA_002631895.1. Taxonomy (NCBI): domain Eukaryota; kingdom Metazoa; phylum Chordata; class Aves; order Psittaciformes; family Psittacidae; genus Agapornis; species Agapornis roseicollis. Next base: position 55,327 of record NDXB01003538.1, on the reverse strand, counting down.
CTTCTTTCTGCCGATTCCCCTGACGGCGTTAGGGAATGGGAAGGAAAAGTGAAAGTTGAATTTAAGGCACTAGTGGCGAGAGAACTAACAGAAATGCTCGTTAATGAGGAAGAGACGGAGGACTGGGGGGTGAGCGCTGTCAGGTCAGAGGTACTAAGTCTCCCGCTTCTTGTCCTCATGGAGTGCGAAGGAGATCTGGGTTCCGAGCGGATGGGGCTGAACACTCTCCTCTTCCGCTTCCGAGAGGAGACTCCCGTGGCAGAGGCCCCTGCAGTGGTGCGACCGACCGATGAGGGCAGAGTGACAGATTCAAAGATCCTGGAGTGGGCCTCGCTCGGCGTGAACCTGGGTGCTCTCAGCAGAGGACTTCTCTTGTGCATGTCAAACCTCGCTCCGGACTGAAGAGAGAAGAGGCGTGCAGGAGCCGCTGCACCAGGGGTTGAGAAACCAGAGGCGAAGCCGACGTCCTCCGGTGTCAGCGGCGGGGGCCTGAAGTTATCGAATATTGGTTTGCGAATAAGACCCTCTTTGGCATATTTTGCTGAGGAGAAGTACTGCGGTTCCGAACGGGAATGCTTCAGGGAGGTCCACCGGAACGTCGGCTCTCGCAGGATCGACTTCCGTTTCTCTTGCATCGGCGCGGCAGAAGCGGGAAGGAAGGGGGAGGCCAATGGTATGGTGGGAGGCATCAGCCAGGGGGTATGGTCCGAGATGCTGGAAGCGGGCTGCAGTGGTGGCGGGGGAGTGAGCAGGGGGGGAGGAGGAGAGGAGGAGGACTGCTGCTGCGGCACGCTGGGCAAGGCCGACAGCTTTTTGGCAGTCCTCTGGCCAAAACCTCTTTCTGTCATGGAAAACCTCCTGTTTCTCCTATCGCCGTTATCATTTTCGGGGGACTGAGAAACAGGCAGCGGCGCGTGGACCTCTGGAGTGTTGCTCCGCTCCTCAGAAAGCGTCTGCAGCTCCTCGGAAGCCTGAGAGTCTGTTGATGTGTCCACGCTGGGGCTGCTGGATCGCGAGGAGTCCGAAGATATCTGGGACGAATGCTGGGAGGCGGCGCTGGACTTCTCGCTGGAGCCGCAAGATGTGGCACTGAACCTGCTGTTGGGTGTAGATTCCAGTCTGGATATCTTAATGGGAGGATCATAGTCCTCATCCTCAATAAACCGCTTGGGTGTTTTGATAATCCGAGAAGAGATGGCACTCACAACCGGCATGATGAACTGGCGGATGTTCTTGAGCTGGGTTCTGCCCTTCCTGCCCTGCAGTTTGGCTGCCTCTTTCTCAATCTTCTTCTGTGCCCCCTTTTTAGCCCTCTGCAAAAGCTGCTTGGCAATCGTGGCGTCCGTCCTTTTGGTGGAAGGTATGATCCGAACGGGCTTAATCCTGCGTGGACTCTGCCTAACGGCCGTCTTCTCCTCCTTGGTAAGAGGCGGGGTGCCATCCTTTTCCTTGCGAATCCTCTGGGGCTTCTCCAGCTGCGAGTTCATGACCAAGGTGGAGGACGTCTTTAAGCGCTCCGAGGACGGCGGGCGGCCCCTCCTGCGCACGATCTGAACGCTCTTCCTCCCAATCTGAAGTTTCGCCCCAGGCTTAAATTTGGACTTCAGTGGGGAGAGTTTGCTAGTTCGTAACTTCTTGATCTTCGTTGCTTGCTGAAACGTAGTGGATGGTGACCTCTTGATTTTCTTCAGACTCTCTTTTTCCTCTTTGCTGCCCTTCTGGATGTCCGACGCGTCCTTTACCTGTGACAATTTGAACTTCACGCTTGTAAGCGTTGGAGGCCTTCCTCGCCTTTTTTCCCCACTCTTTAACTCCTTCTTCTTGACTTTCTCCATAGATGTGGTTTCAGACTTGCTTGAAGGGGAACACACCGACGATGAGTCTGACAGCACGGCTGAACTCCGGTCAGAACTGCTCCGGGGCCTCCCACGAGGCTTGCGTGGACTGGATTTAACTGGGAGGGAAGCAGAGAATGCAGAGCACACGTTAACCTGCCCAAGAGCTGGCTCAGCATCACCCGAGTCACACTTGACTCAGTGTCAGTCGCACTGCCCACATGAGTTGCAGTTTTATCAATACCTGACGCTGAAAAGGAACAGTAAGTCCCAAGGGCATGTGCTTTCTTTCTTTTTTTATGCAGATCACAGCTAGTTGGAGGGGGGAAAAATTCCTTCTCCTCTCGTAGCATCCATCTGCACTGCTGCGAGATGGGTCAGTAACACAAGGAGAGCTACAGGGAGGGGCTGATACAAGGCAGTTTACTAAAACCTACCCTAGTTTTAGCTTTGCAACACAGTTTGCACTTGGCATTGACTTGGACTCACAGGCGGATGGGCAAGACTTGATGACTCCCCCTTACCAGGTCATTTAAAGGCATTTTCCCCAACCCGGCTACCCCTGGGTAGCTCTGGTGCTCCCAGAGCTCTGACCACACGCATGGTTCTTCACATGGAACACCCTGCCAGCAGGGCTCTCCACGGGCTCCTCTCTGGTGAGGCCAAGCCATGTAGATCACTGTGAATGAGCAGTGCGCTGCGGTGAGAGCACTTCTGGACAAGAACCTAAATCAAAGCTGAACTCATCCACCAGCAGTCCCATCATGGGTTGAGCCTATCCCTTGCAAGCCGAAAATGCAGCAGCTCAGCTACAGCCTTTCCTCAAGAGTTCTGTACTTGTTTTGTATCCAAAAAAGCAAAGGTTCCAGTTACAGGCAACAATGGATCTACTGAAAGATACTGAAATACTCAAACCAGTTTCAGCTCCTTACTATTAAAAGAATTGCCTTTCCAAACCACTCGCATGAGGTTTCAAGCACTGGTTTCATCGATTATCACTCCTGACTCAGTTTCCCTGTTCTGTAACAGCCCTCATTTACAGAGTCTAAAACCAAGGGAGTCGTCTCCAAAGACAGGTGTGGTTTTTACAGTGGGTCAGGTTTGATGGCACTGCAAAGCCATCACGAAGGAGAACACACAAGTCAACACCCCATCCTGCCCCTTGAACGTACCTGTGGGGGACCTGGCGGGACTTTGCACTTTGACTTCTTCATCTGAACCAAACCCTAGGAACTGCTCATCCTGCAACGAGAAAGCAGGTGCAAGTTTGAAGACGTGGCTCTTGACACCAAAACAAACCTCACTGCCATCGAAGCATGAGAGGCTTCCAGAGGATCTTCCCTCCCTCCCCCACTGACATTCACAGGCATTTGTTCTTCTATCAAACAAATGCTCAAGAGGAAACACAACTTTTGTATACATGTATAAGGCTGCTGCAGAATGATCAAAACCAAACAGAGGGCAAGTATATATGGAAACAAGCCCTTAATGCACAGAATCTGCTGCTCGTATCAAAGCACAAAGGCCTCCTCCTCCAAGCTATTAATCAAACTGCCCTAAAGACGTACTCCAGCCAAAGAAGTGTCTCCAGGTTTATTTTTCTAGTACAAATGTCAACCAACTTCCTCCAAACTTGTGCAAAAGCCTCTCTGGATGAGCAAAAGCATCTGAGGTCTATAATTCAATGCTCACGGCCTCTGGAAGGAAACTGCACGATTTCAGGGCCTTTTTGGGCCCTCCTGAGGTCCATGTGCCTCCTGATGAATCCCAACCATCGGCTCCAGCACACAAGAACCTCCAAGCCTGGCTAAGGAACAAGTTAGGGTAAAGCTACTGACGGGAAGGCAGAGCGATCCCCAAGCACGGGCTTTGCTCACACACGCCAGGACTGGGAGCCTGTCACAGCACTGAACAGCACTAGAAACACCACAAGCTGGCAGGATGGCAGAACAGGCACCACAGGCTGTTTCCTCTCCTATCTTTCCGAGCAAAGTCACCACTAGGGAAGCAGTTCCTGCTCACGGACCACAACCTTTACTAGTTGTTGTATTTCAAAGAACAATGAAATTAGTAGCCACATAGGGAACATGCTGGACCATCAAGGGCACTCATGTTAACAACTGACCCTTGATTACAAGAGAAGTGGTTTCTGTTGTTGGGTTGGGGTTTTCTCTAATCCCCTTCAGGCTTTGTCTTCAGGAGAGATGTAAATCTGACTTTGTGACACAGCTCTTCCCTCCGACACTACAGGCGCTCTGCTCACATGCAGATAGGTTTCTCAGGGAGGGTGCAGAACTGCTCACCTGCCCCCAGAACCTGTGACATGGTTTTGTTTGGACATGGCTCCAGCTCTCCTAGGCTGATTTCACCTCCAGTGTTTATGTTTGGCAGCATTAAGTTGCTCTGTACTCTGAAATCAGGCATGTCACTTGTTGCTTGCTTCTTTTAAAGCAAGATGCCAACCTGGCTGCACGCTAGAGTTATTACTGCAGCACTGGCTCCTCTCAGGGCTCCGTGCGGACTCGAGTTGTTACAGAAACAGCATCCTGAAAGCAAAAAGGTGCGGCATCCTGAACAGGAGAAGCTGAGCTGTGTAAAGAAATGACCTTTCCTGGAGGAGCTGATGAAACACTTTGGCAAAACAGTGCTGCCTCCTGCCTCTGCTTTCTGCATGACATTTCCAATTCATGTCCCCCCAGCACGGATCACGAGGAGAGTCTTTGCTACTGAAAGCACGGTTTAAGGACATTAAAACACACGCACAGAGACCTGTACATGTGTCTAAGAGGTAAAAAGCAGCAAGGCCCAAGGCACACTGTTTCTCAGCCTCAAACAATACCAATGCCAAACAGCCTGAACAGAAGCCATTCAAGTTCTCACCACAGATAATGCAGTTCATCATCCCTGTAAGGAATTATCAGCATGTGCTGTGGAGCAAGGGACAGTTCTGCCCTTCCTCCTTACATCCCTGGTCCCCTTCTGCTCTGTACCGTTGCAGCAGCAATGCCCAGGAAATGTGAAAAAGCAATGATAAAGCCCCCCAAAAGAAACAAAATTACACCAAAATATGTTGTTTCTACCCAAGGATCCTCACGGCACTCAGACACCCACCCAGACCTTTCCCTACCACCGCTGGTGGTCCGCAATGCTGGTCCGGCAATCACAACCCCGCAGCGAGGAGGGAAAGGGTCCCCGGCACCACCAAGGGGAGAGCCTGGTGATGGAGACAAACTGGGGCTGAAGTGGCCCGAATGCTGTGGATGCAGCAGGGAGGAGCAGGCTGCCCAGCAACAGTGGAGGTCAGGAATGCAAAGGGAGCAGGCACTCACCTTCTTTAGCCTGCCAGGACCCAGCTCTGCAGGTACAGAGACAGCCGAGTGAAAGCAGCTCCTGTGCGTGCGAGCACATCTCCCCCCAGAACACAGAAATCACTGCTGCCAGTGCCAGCCTCTCAAAGCACGTGTACAGCCCCTTGGAGGAGAACCCTACGGACTGCTCGGGGAGCAGGGACAGCAGAAGCACGGCCGAGACGCAGAGCTCTCCCTACGCAACGCCGCTGTACCCAGCTCTAAGGACTCGTCGCGTTTCCAACACATGACTTAAAGCACCAAACACTAAAGCAAACAAATGCTTTCCAGGAAGAGTAACAGACACAAAGACTTCTTTCCAAGGCTGAGTAAGAGCCCACCCCTGTGCAGAGAGGAAAGTTCAGTGTCATCCCAGATAACAATCTCTTACACTAAAATCAGCTCCTGGCACCCAACTTAAACGTGTGTGAAACACTCGCTCTTGGCCAACAACTGCAAACTTCTGGTAACCAAGAGCAATATTCAACAGAGCCTCACCAGCTGCAAGTGCAAACAACGTCCCGTCTAACAACAGAGCTGCAAGGGGCTGAGTGCAACGAGGATGCACCTGCGGTTGGGACCTGCCAGTCTGGCGTCCAAAAGTGCCTTTGTCGTGCCACAGAAGCGTATTTGCTGCTCACTGCTCTTCTGCCCAGAACACAGCACTGGGCCTGAAGGCAGGTGAGCGCCCACTGTGATTTCAATGGGAGGAATCCTTGTCCCTGGCCCAGTATCCTGGGAATGCTCATTTTTTATCCTTTTCTACCGAGCAGCCACCAGAAGCGCCTACAGTGAAACAGGTCCCTCCGCAAAAGCCTCCCTTCGGCTCTGTTTGCAACTACAAGGAGCATGGCCAGTACGCTCATGTCTGCTCAGTGCTGTTCCTGACCTGAACTCACCACCTGAGAGGGCAGCCTTGGAACACATCCGGGAAGGCAGAAAAGGCCACGGTGCCAGCATCGCACGTCAAGCGCAGCTCTGAGGCACAGGAAGCAGGAGCATCCTCCCTCCAGTTTTCCAGAAGTGACTATAAAGCCTGACAGATGGCGAGTGATTAAAAACCACAATGATTTTGAGCCTGACCTCATTTACCTGAGAAAGAATAATGCAACACAAAAAAGGTCACTGGGGATGATCCATAAACAGATGAGATAAGGTCTGCCTCAGGTGCAAGACACGAAGCCCAACAAAGCAGACAAGGGTCGATCCCTCCACAGGCAGCAGAGCTTCCACGTTTATCTCCTACTCAAACATTACCCAGCCTCAAAGCTGTGAGCAGATGAGGAAGGGCTTTTCCTGCAGTAGCCCAGCTACTAGGAGAACATAAAACTTGCAAGCACATCCCTATTGCAACCCTCTTTTCTGAGAATTTCCAACTAAAGATCTCAGAGGAAAACCCCCACCTTCAAGTGAGAAACCATCCTGTAGGCCCTGCCTGAAGCTCCCACCTGCACCTGTGGAGTAACACTGCAGCCCATACCACCGCAGGTGCACAGAGCGGCACAGAACTCTCCTCAAAGCTGTCAAAAGCACTAAAGCAGCAATGGAGCTGCTCAATCGGCTCTCGAAAAGGTTTGTTTAGTTTGACAAGAGTCATCTGAACAATGCTGTGCTTCTCTTCCCGTTCACCATCTTGGGTTTGGCCCCAGTTACACATCTTCTTGGAAAGAGAGAAGCTATTTATAGCAGCTCGCTCCAAAGCCTGCTTGGTAACTACGGCACAATATGGAACAGACTCCTCTTCCTTCAGCAGGGTAAACATCCTCAGAGGTTGGCAATTAGTAACCCCGAGATAAATGCTGGATGCACTCTATGCTTGTGTCGGGAGCAGGCATCTGGGAGCTCAGGAGAGGCTTCCCAAGCGGTTGCTCGAGATGCGGGGTCGCTAAGGAGCCGTGGAGCACTTGGGGTTACTGTTGGGTACTGACCTGGCTGAGCGTCTGCCTGTCCTTTCAGTCTCTCATTAGAGGGCAGCTCTGAATGGGAGCGATGGGAGCAACGCACAGCTCTGCAGGGCCTTCACCTGGACACAGCACCGACCTGCACAGCGTGTCCTGAGAGCACAGAGCAGCTCGCACCTGGTCACTGCCACACAACCCCCCCAATGGGCAGGTACATCCTGCTGCTGCCATGCAGTGTACCACCGGCAATCCACCACAAGAATACAACCGTGAGTAGGGCTGCAGCCTCCCGAATGACCTCCTTGCACTACAGGATTAGGAAGATGCTCTTTCCAGGGCTGAAGCACAGTATGCTTGTCCTGGCAGTGCTCTCAAGTGTGCAGAGCAGTCTCATCTACCAGTGTCAGAGGTTACAACCAGGCAGGCCCCTGCCCGCCAGCAGCAGCTCCCTAACTGAATGCAGTTGGTCCCCATTTTCCGCAGAGTACTGGTTGCCCCGTGGATGAGAAATTCCCATTTACAATCTCCACCGTGAATGCTCTGGGATGCTTTCCAGAGCACTGGAAACGGTCTCATTCTGGTTGCAACAAGCTTTCAATACCACCTCCAAGGAAGGGGGGGCAGCCAGGCTGTTACATAGATTCATTCTGTAACCACAGCAAGACCAAGATCACTGGCAACATCATGCCCTGGCAACTGTAACCTGTCTCTCCCGGTGCCATAAGAGAGGGTTAGAAAGTACCACTTCACACAGGCTTGGGCAACCAAGAAAAGGGAAAGATTTCTAGAGCTTGCTGCTAAGTTAACACAGCTGCCCAACACATCGAAGCAGCTGCTTGCAAAACTTCCCATACGCCTTGGAGTCATTGTAAGGATGCACTAAAAGCCATCTTCAGCAGTGACAGGCTCATCTTCCACTCCTAAAGGAACGCACCCACCCGGCAAAGCACAGAACGGGGGGTAAAGTCAAGCTCTGCCCTGCAGCTTGACCCGGTGGGGAACAGCTGGCCCCTCTCTGGGGATTTCATGGTATCCTTCATCCTTAAGGTTTGAGGACTCACTTCCTGCTGGCGCACAGGACTCTGACCACAGCAAGAGGCTGTCCTGTGCTTCCAGCTGCAGGAACCCCAGTGCCGAAAAGCCCCCGGAGCAAACCTGCCAGTGTGCATTGAAACCACCTAACCTGCCCATCGCTGCCGCCAGCCACAGCACTGCCCCAGAGAACGGCTTCCCACGGGAAACCCCACGCTCCTTCCCCCAGAAAGCTTCCCACAGCCACTCCCATAGAGAGTTTCCATAGGCGGCGATGCTGCCCGACCCCGGGAGGGTTAAAACACGCACTTTATCTTCAGGCCTCTGACAAAGGAGCACCTGTGACTTCAGCAAGAACAGAAAGCACGCAGGAGCCCTCCACCTCTGGGGCCGTGGGCCATGCTGCCTCCCCGTGCCCCTGGTTCCACACCCCTGCCTACAGGCAGTTCCCTCCCCGTGTGCAGGCAGTGCTGGGCAGGGCTCAGCACCACAACCTCACGGACTGAGCACCAGGCGGCTTCACAGCAGCCGCTCAGCAGCAGCCGGGAGAGGGACCTTGGAAGCAGGCAGCAAAAGTGTAATGCCTGTGGAGGAAAGGGAGTATCGGCACTCGCAGCTGAGGCGTGACCACGGCAGGAGCGAAGCCACTCCTTCCTGCCGGCACATGGATCTGGTACCGACTCAAAACAAGCCATGGGTGAACATCCCTGGCTCCAACACGCACCTCGTAAAACCTTACGAGCTGTGTATAATTGCAGCAGCAGCAGCCGCGCTACTACAGACACCGTCCCTGCCACCGCGTTCCGCTGCAAACAGCAAGTCCCTGCAGCTCTCCAGCCGATGCAGATTTATGGAGTAAACTGTCAACATGCATCCAACATGCTCAGCTTTTATGTCCCAAAGCTTCAATTAAAGTTGAGAGGCGGGGAGGGAGCTCTCGACTGACAGGCAAAGCAGATATCTAACAGTGATGCGCAAGCTGCTTCTATACCGAATACCGATGGACCAAACCAAGAAAGCACAGCCAAACGTCCCCTGTTGGGAAGTGCCACTCACACCAAGCAGAAAGGGTGACACACAGTGCAAATGCCACCGTGCTCAACCACTTACGGCTTCGCTGTGCAAAAAGGCCACCACCTCCCAGCTCAGCTCCTGCGGTGCCACAGTCAGGTATCGTAATGTCGCTGCCTTAAAGCAGGCTGGTTTCAGGATAAGTCAGTGACACACAGAGCTGCAGCGGCGGCCAGGGGTTCCTACAGTGTCACCCAAAGCCGAGGAGTACGCGGGGCCACCCCACAATTTGGGTGCCTTTACATCAGAAACAAAGTCTGCTCCATCCCACAACATGAGTGAGGAAGTGCGGTGAGCACCAAGTGTAGCAGGGAGTTACACAAGTGATCCCTCAGCCCCACAGAGATCGGTGCGAGCACCAGGCACTTAACCAAAGGACTGGTGAGCCCTGGTAAGCAGGGCCTTCCGGAAGCCCCTTTCTAGCAGAACATCTCCTCTCAAAGCAGGGTACCACACAGCATCAGAACTTCACCATTTCAACGCCAATGCTCAGCTGCCCCCTCCCCTTTAGGGAGCATGGGGGGCATCCGCGTGTGCTGGAACTCTTCCTGCATCCCCCACACTTAACCCCGCAGGAGGGAAGAGCTCATCCTACCGCTTCTGGTGGCCAGCAGCAGCACTGCCGTCTTGACTATGACTATAACACATGCAGCCACGCTCAGGAAAATGAGGTCCTTCAGTGCAAAACCGCTCCCTTTCTCGAGCATCACCCAAGGAAAGAAATCAGCTTGGTGAGCTAACTGAACCTGAACGTGCACCCGAGGATGCCAGCACACTGTGCAAACCTGGGGTGAGGGAAAGGTCTGGGGTCTTCCCCTTCCCTCCCTGCTCCCGAGAGCCCAATCTGCTGACACCAAGCCACAAAGCCATGAGCATTACTTTCCACCGTATGTCATGTTATCAAACAGAAGCTTTTAGCAGCTAACTAGAAAAGCAATGCAAGAAATAAACTTCAGATACAAAAGGCCCTGCCTCCATCAGCTGCTGGCACCATGAACATACTGCTGCTATTTTAAAGCAAGGATGCCCAAGAGGCCAAACTCACACAGACCTTCTGAAGATGTTTCAGAGGGATTCTGAGACGTAAAAAACCCGCTTTAAAACAACTGGAATTAAAGTAAAACCCAAGCAACCAGTGTCACCTCAGAGAAAAGCAAGCAACAAGCAGCTCGCCTACCCCCAGCCCCTTGCAACGTGTTACCTCTGTGGTTGGGGTGGTTGGCGGATTTCAGTCATTTCTGCCATTGAACCAGCACTGGAGATGCATTGACTACTTTCAAGCAGAGCTGGCAAATTCCACTGCACCCAGTCTACTGCAGACAGAGAACGTACAAGTGCCCTACACTGCAGCCCTTCAGAGCCGGGCTCTGGGTCACAGGGCTGGGAGGGCAGCTACAGGTGAGGCCCGCAGTGGTGGGCACCAAGGTGACGAGCGCTCCAGGCCCAGTCCTGGGCATGCAAAGCCAACCCAGCACTGCAGCCGGAACCCTGCAGCCCAGGAGGGACTCCAGCTGAGCCACGGGCGAGCAGTTCCGCTGCACAGCACTCAACAGCGAGCACCCAAACCAGGCCGAGGGGCTCCGAGACCTCTATTTTTAACAAATAAAGTTTATTTCACAACTCCGATACGGGCAGTGAGGGAGAAACCAAGGAAGTGCTCCTGAAACCAGCAAAACATCAACAAAGATAGGCTCTCCCACTCTGCAGCTGACAACCTGCCTGAGAAGAACAGACAGACCCGGCCTTGAACAAACCAACACGGCTCCTGCCACTAAAGCCCTGGGAATTTTCGTGCTGGCGCAAGGACGCAGCTAACAAGTGATGCAAAGCGAGGGCTGGGGGAAAGCAGTGCTGCAGCTCGTAGTAAGCAACACACCCCCATCATGTCTTCCCTGTGCTGTCAGTGGGTGGGCTGTTGTCAGACTCCTGCTCTGGCTGCCTTCGAAAGGCTTGGACAAAAATTAAGATGAGGATGGAGGCAGGAAAAGGAGCAACCGTGGGGCAAAAAACGGGCGGAAAAGGAGGAAAGCGGCAGCCAGCGCTCCGGGTGGCCGCGGCCGATGATTGCCGCGGGCCCCGCCGCACCGGGCCGCGAAGGGGAGGATGCCCGCGGTCCCCCCGCGCCGCCTCTCCCGGGGGAAGGCCGCGTTTCCCCGCAGAGCATCCTCCGCGACCGGGAGAGACGCGCGCCCGGCCCCGCATCGCCGCCCGCGGGCAGCGCGGCCGCCGCCATCCACCCCCCGGCCCGGTCCTACCTCCCGGTAGCGGGGAAACGCGTCCGTCCCCGCGCGGGGGGCGCGGGAGAGAGAGAGAGAGAGGGAGGGAGGGAGGGAGGGAGCGGCGGGAGGAGGATAATGGAGGCGGCGGCGGGGAGGGCGCACCGGCGGCAAGTCGCGTGCGCGGGGAGGGACCGCGCGGCGCGGAGGCGGAGGGCGGCCGTGCCCCCCCCCATCACCACCCCCCCC
>NDXB01003538.1:0-21828 GCA_002631895.1 Agapornis roseicollis | reverse complement strand
GGGGGGGGAGCGGGGGCCCCCCCCCCCCCCCGCTTCCCCGGGGCGAGGTTGCGTCTCTGAAGTGCAATGGTGCCTGGTTGGCCGCCGCGCGCCCGCGCTCACAGCGGCAGCCGCCCCTGCTCTCCCCGCTGCTCCCTGCCTCCCTCCCCGGCGCTAGCCCGGCGGAGGACGGCGGCGCGCGGCCGCGGGGCTACTTCACAGCCACGCTGGAGGCGCCGTGGATGGACTCCATGACGGCGGCGAAGCGGCTGCAGAGGTCGTGGGGGGAGTTGGGCCGGATCTTGGGCGGCTCCTTCAGGATGATGACCTCGGCGGGGCAGTCGAGCAGCCGGGGCAGGACCTCCCCCAGCCTCACCTGCAGCTTTGCTGTCGGGAGGAGAGGGGGAGGCACTCAGCGGCAGCGCAAGAGCGAGACCCCAGGTGGCTCGGGGGCTGCGGGCTATAAAGCCACGATGGCTGTTACAGAACCAGCTTCTGGCTCCAGAGGGCAGGGTGAGCGGTGCCAGACCCAGCCCTGCCTGGGGCCCACAGAGCAAGGACACCCCGGGTGTCCTTTACTTTCCCAGTAAAGCCAGCCCTACGCCACTGCACGCAGAGCCCTGTATCTGCTCCCCCCCACCAAGGATTCTGCAGCTCTGGCTGGGCTCCTGGCCACTGCTAAATTCCCTTGCTCTCTCCTGAAGAGGAGCTCAGGCCTAGACACCGCCCTGCCCACAGAGCCACAGCGAAGGCAAGGCCAGCACCATGCCCTACCGTCCATGTCTTCGCGACCCAAATAGGAGCACCAGTGGTTTCTCATGACCTCGATGGCATCCATGTCCTCCCTGGAGATCTCAAAGTTGTTCATGAGGTGCATGCAGGGGATGATCAGCTCATTCAGGATGTTAATGCCCTCTGCCACACGAGCTTCTTCACGGCTCATGAACATAGATGCTGCCACTTCATTCAGCTTCTAGGGGAGGAGGGAGAATCAGGGGACAGAGCTGTGACAAGCAAGCACAGAGCACACATCACCAGCATGGGTTGATGGGAAGGGAAGGCCACAGCTCAGGGAGCATGCAGAGACTGACAGAAGCAGTGCCAGGCTCACACCACAGAAAGCAAACTGGGGTCTTGGCAACCACAAGCGTGAACTAAAAGCGGTCCTCATTCTGATGCTCGTTTTGCCCCCTGAGGAACAGGAAATCATTTGCTTTGCTTACTGACCAGGAGACAATTCCTTCTGTACAAGGCAATCAGGGATTCGCTCACTCCTCTGCTGGTGCCCTTCTCCAGCAGCTTGGTGTTGCTCTGGTAGGCGTACACCAGGTAGGTGAGTGACTCCTGGTACCTAGGAGAAGAGCATCACCTCAGGAAACCCTTTCCTCTTGGCCCAGGTGGTAACTACCACCGGGCCCCACAGGAAGAGCTTCATTTCACTGCCAAACCCTACAGGAACAGATGCCCTCCACCCAGGAATTAATGCTCCTTTTTGCCCAGGGTGCCAAATGAGAGCCTCGGGAACAGCCCTTTAAAGCCAAGTTCGAGTGTGATGCACCCGAGCACAACCGCCGGCGCTGGCGCTGTCAGGATTGCTCCAGGACATTTGCCCTCTGCGAGCAGCAGCAGCAGCAGCGGGCTCGGTTCCTGCACACATCTGTAGCCTCTACCCCCCCCCCAGTAAGGAAACAGCAGAGCTGGCAGGGATGGGGTCAGGTCAGGGGAGCTCTCAGCCTGCCTCTTGGCAGCCTGCCCACCTGAATGCGGTGTCTCATCACCTCTAACCCCCTCAGGACTCCATCCTGCCTCCATCCAAAAAGAGCTTCTGAAAGCTGGATCAGGAAAATCCATTTCCCTATTACAAATCCTTCCCAAACTGGCACTCTCCTGCCCCACGCTGCACTGTGTTCATGCAAAATACGGGTCCTGAAATAGCGAGGAGGAAACCAAGGCCTTTTTAAAGTCCTTACGTGCCCAGAGTACTCCAAAGCATGTGTTTATACAAAGTAAAGCACCCAATTCAAGTTCAGTTTTAATACGGGAGTCCAACGGGGGGCACTTGCTCCTGCAAACCCACCTCTGGGAATGCTTCACAGTGCATAAACGAGGGGGAGCTCTAAGGACCTGCTCAAACATCTGAAGTTGCTAAGCCAGGCTGACTGTGGGCTCCAGAAAGGGCAAGCTACAAGAAAGCCTGCCGGCCCCAGATACACAGCTGAAGACAAGAGAGGCCACCATGGGTCAGGAAGATGAAGTCTGTCTGAGTGGCCTTTACTGTCAGGCCACAACTTATCCCATCCGAACGCACAGCTGAGGGGACTTACTTCTTGTTCTGGTACAGCTCCAGCCCTGTCAGCAGGTAAACGGACACCTTGCGGAAGAGGCTGTAGTCTTCGTGCCATCTCTGTGGGGGAGCACAGCGTCAGCGTCACCCGCAACACGCACCTCACGTTCCTTCCCAGCGCCAACGCGCGCCACATCCTGCCCTCTGAAGGGCTCAGGCACCTCTCGTAGGCGACAACAGATCATCGGTGCAGTGACCTGCACACCCGTTCCTCCCACCCAGCCAAGGGGCTGTCCTGTGCGCCCTGCCTCCTGCTCAGCTCCCTGCGGCCGGCACCACGGACGTGCCAACAGCCCTGCCAGCGACTGCTCCCCACCTGGACAGCGCCACTTGTGACAGCATCAGGGGCAGCACTGCGGTCCCTTACCTTGTACTCCTCCATATTGACATCTTCAGGACCGATTTCCCTCAGCTTTTCTCGTGCTACCTTCATGATGTTAATGGACCTGCTCCGTGCAAGCAGAGGGGGAGACCAGGATCAGAAGAGTGAAGCCCCAGGGAAAGCCTCACCTCGGAATCGGGGCACAAACCTTTCGTCATAGCTGAGGTTTTTGTCTGCAAACTGCTCCAGGAGGGTCCGTTCCACGACCTGCTGCGGAGCGTTGTTCTGCATGAAGTAAATGAGCACGTGCTGCAAGCGGGCGTCGCTCCGAGGGGTCGGGGTCTCCTTGGAAAGCAGGTAGAGTCGGGAATACTCCTCGTGGAACGCCTGCCAACAAAGCATAGGGGCTAACACCGGTACAGGACCCCAGGCAGCTCTGGCAGCCCTCCTGCAAGTGCTCGCCTTGTACAAATCAACCACCACAACACGCTTGTTTCTGCGGCGAGGTGCCAGAGTAGCTCGTGATTTATGTTCCTGTGGATGAGCAGCACGGGCTGCTTCTCCCACGTGGCACACCTAGCTCAATCTACCTGCCCGTAACATCTAACCCCAGCTTCAACATGCAGCAGCGCTTACTCCTTCCGATGCCTCTGCTCAGCGCACACGTTTCTCAAGGACACATTTTACAAGAGAGATCACAGAAAGCATGCTCAGGACCAAGCAAACTTCACGAGTGCTGGTTTGATCCCTGCCTACACAACAGGTTCTGAAAGGCACCCGAGGAAAGGCTACGTTGTGGCACCCAGACCGAGGGAACCGCTGACGCTAAAAGGATAAGCAGGAGAAGTGGCAGAAAGTGGAAAGAGAAAGGCAGGAGGCGGTTTCCCCTGGGGGAGCAGGCTCTTTCTCACATGGTCTAAAGACCATCTAGAACCCATGGATCTGTCACCACAGTGAGAGCAGAGCCCACAATGCAGGCTGTTAGCTAGAAGGAGACTGCACAGACCATTCCCTCCCCACTCCTGACACATAGATCCTGCAGCACAGATCCTTCCTTCTGTGAACATGGATATCCATAGGAGTGGATTTAGCAAGCAAATCAGATACCTTAACGAGCCCCGCTTCAGACCCATCCCGATCAAAGGTCTGGCGGGCTTTTGCAATAGCCAGGATGACACCTTGCATGGCTGGACTCAGCATCACCTACCAGGAAAGCAGGGAAACAAACAGGAACAGGGAACACCGTAACAGACAGGGAAAGGAGAGAAGGCATAGTGAAGAACAGAGAAACTTCCACAAGAGAAGGTTTAAAGGAGATTGCACAAATACAGGCAGAACAAGCCAGAGCTGCCATTTCCTGGTGGACTACTTACTCCATCAATCACAAGCACTTCACATGCAGGAGGGCGCTTTAGGTGCTTAAAGGCTGCTCATTCCACACCTTGAGTTTGTAAACTCAACAGGTGAGAACATAGAGCTCACTTGCCATGTGCCTCTGGGCAAGGTCAACCTTCAGCCATGCCAAGGAGGGAGCAGTGCCTGTGGGGGAGCAGCTTGTGGTGCCAGCTCCACACAAGCGTGGATTCAAGGTACGCAAGCGCGGATCCAATGTGCTCAAGGAGCAGCGGTCACTTGTGAAAAAGACTGAACTTCCACAGTGCTGCTCGGGGGCGTTTGAGTGCGGTTAACCAGGCAGATGTGGGTGCTGGAAGTCATGCTGTCAGTGCTCAATGCCTTTGAGACAGGCACAAAACCGTAACTGCAGACAGTGGGGAGGCCTGCAAACAGATTAATACAGCTGGGTCCAATGTGGACATAGCTGTGCCAGAATGACGACCCACAGGAGCAGGGTGCAGCTCTAAGGACTGGGTGCTTCTACAGGGCTGGTTTTCTGGAGCCATTTAGACACAAAATTGGCCAAGGATTTGGTCTGGCCGTGTCCATTCTCACGGTGGGAACAGGCGCTCTGCAAGCAGCAGTGTTTCCACTGCTATTGCCCCCAGCCTTAGCAAAGCTCAAAGCTAGCTAACTACAAAGCCAGAGGTTAATGACCAGCAGCAACTGACCCCTGCACCGGGATCTGTACCTCCTCATTATATCCATCTGCATCGGATCTAACGGGAATCTTCCCCACACTGGGGATTTCCACCTCAGAGACCTGTGAGCTACTGTGGGCAGCAGGCTCTGCTTCGTTAGCGTCCTGGGGTTGCTCTGCCTGACCCGGAGGGGCTGTTTCTCCCGCCTGGGCCTTCACTGGCTCTACCTCCTTGGGCTGTGGCCAAGAGAAAAGAAGAAAAAGAGTAAGGTGCAGTAAAGCAAAGCAGAGGAAAGCAGAAGGGCACCGAGCGGAGGTGGCACAGCTGCAGCATGGCACAGACACAGAGAAGGCACGGAGAGCAACACCAAGAGAAGCGTGGGTCGTGCCCCAGGCCAGGCTCGGGTCCTACCTCGCAGAGCGCGGCCTCGGCGCCTCTCCTCTTGTAGGTGTCGGAGCTGTTGGCGATGGCCTTGGCCGTCTGGTCCTGCACGATGCGGGCGTGCTTGGAGGACAGGGATTGCACGCAGGATGCGAGCTGGTCTGTGCGGCAGAGCGGGCCCGTCAGCGAGCACAACCGGCAGCATCCCCCCCCGCCCCCAGCCTCTATGCACAGGATGGAGCGGCTGCTGCATTCCCCCCCCGCGGTGAAGGCTTTGTGCGTGCCCCCGGGGATGGCTTGGAGCATTCCCGCTTGGTATCGTAGGAGATAAAGCAGTCTGCAGTGGACTGAGAGTAGCCCATGACCGTTAAACGAACACAAAACAGCCGCGGTGCTACCTGGGCCTGATTCAGAGGAGAGGTCCTTCGAGTCAGAGATGGGCGAAGGCTCCCTCTGGGGAATCTTGCAGGACTGCTCCTCCTCCCACTCCTCGGCCTCCTGCTCCAACCGCCAGTTGTCCTCCTGGATGAACTGCCGCAGGTCCAGGGGCAAGCCTTCCACTTCCTTCTCAAGGCTTCCAACCTCGGAGGTGTCTGGAAGAAACAGGGCTGGCATGTAAGGGAAGAGCAGCAGGGCACCATCCCTAGGGGCCGAGTACACTGCACTCAAACCGGGTGAGCCGTGAATGGGGAAACCCCAACCTTCTCCTAGCTCTGCAACTTCGGATGTTTCACTAAAAACAAGGGCAAAAAATAAAAGACAAATCTCCAGAGTTATCTGCAACAAAAGCCAGTTTGTTCTGCCACTGGGCAGCATTTACCATCGCGAGTCCAGAAGCAGCGCTTGCTGATGCGGTCGGTCAGAGATGCTTCCTTACTCAAGAGCTACAATTGTACAGAGAACGGTATTTCAACTGCTGATAGCTGGAAGATTCACAACCCAGATGGAGACATCACACCTAGGACCCTACACAGCAGATAAAGGTGAGGAACTGTGCAGGTTCCATGGCATGAACGCTGCTGTGCTGTTTTTCAACACCTTTTAGATCTACTTCAGTATTGGTTTTAAAATAGCACAAAACCTCAGTAGCACCAGCTTGAGACAAGCCCTAAAACGTGCCAAAAGCAAATGGCAGCTCTCTACACTGGAGATTTCTTATGCAGCCATTGTAAAGGCACCTTCAAAACCCAACAAAATTGCACTAAATAGGAGGGAAAAAACCCAACCCCACACCAAACCATGGATTCATTTCAGCAACAGAACTGTCACAGGCACCAGACAAAGAACGACCTCCAGATCCTCATCAGGCACATTTAGCGATGAACAGGATGACAGTTCTCCATTGTTTCCTCTCTTTAATACATCGGAATGAAGCACGCGTGAAATTATTGGGTTCTTCCACAGCTGTCTGCCATGTATAGTGCCACGTGCACAGTCATTTCTCCACATAACTATTATACACTGGCACTGCACACACACTTGCAAGTCTAAGCCACTACCAGCAAAAACTCACGCAGCAGGAAAGGCTGCATGAAAACTCAGCCCCCTTAGGTTCAGTGTAATGGGATCGCTAAAAACCAAGCCAACGAGTCAGGAAGTGATCAAACTGGGAGAAAGCAAGCTGGAGGCATTTCACATGCCCTCATAAAAGCAGCACTGTCATAGAAACTACAAGGAGAGTCAAAGTGAAAACCACCAGCACTAGAGGCATATTGAAAGTGGCAAAAGGGGAGAGCTCGAATGTTTCTGCAGGTTAACAATGCACTGTACGTCCTCTCACCGGCAGAGTTCATTCCTCACTTTTCAACCCTACCACGGATTTAGAAGGGAATCGAGTGTGGAGCCAATTACTTCACTTCTATCTGGGGCGAAGTTTTTTGTGCTGTCAAAGGACAACTGTGCCAAAGAGAAGCTGAGGAATGTAACGGGCACACCAGCTAGAGAGACACGGTGATAACCAACGCGGGACTAACCAGCAGCTCTGGCACCAGTACCTGCCATGGAGTGGGACACCTTGTCACTGTCACTGATGTACATCAGGCAGTAGGCACTGGCGTTCCTCAAGCCCCCGAAGGAATCTCTCTCCACCTCTTCCCAGGAGGATTCTGTCACGGAGATGTCGTTGTACTTGAGCCAGCTTTTCCGAGGCTGGTTGTAGATGAAGGCCCAGTAGTGACCAGCGTTCGCCTGCCCTTCGTGTACCAGGACTGCATGCAAGCGATAGGGAACCTGCAAGTGCACACGGACAGTGCTCAGGGGGACGCTCAGTAAAGCATTTTCTCTGACCTCTGTGCAAAATTCATGAGGAAATCCACCGCTGTAACCTGGTGCGAGACACTCGATTCATTTGGCCAACTTCCCTACAGAGCGAGAACTGACTCGTGCAGGGAACAGCAACAGGATTTGCACACAGAATCCTCCCTCTGCTTCCCCACGGGGATTGTGAAATACAACAAAGCGGACAATTCCAGCTGACAGCTACTAACAAAAACCAGTAACATCATTTTAGTACTTCCCCAGTGCAGCTGCATCTCCTACCTGCTGGAGGAGGGGGTCACAGTACATTTGCTCAATGGACAGGTTGATTCTGACAATAGATCTCTTCAGACCTGCCAAGAACACCACAAGTGAGAGAAATACATCAGAATTCGTGACTGCTCATCAGCCTGTTCCAGCCTCCGTCACCTCAAAGTTCGAGCCCTGCAGTAACTATCAAAGACACTTGACAGCAGAGCTGCAGTCTGTATAAGACTATTTCTAGTTCAGGGTGTATCGGGCTGGAGCAACAGAGGGGAAGTCAGGCTGGCACTCAACAAAGATCACAACAAACACGTTTGGGACCAACCTTGCATGTCTTGCTCGATTTCGTTTCTCCATCTCTCCAGACAGGTCCGAACCAGCTTCAGCTCCTTCTCAGAAACCACATGAGGAGCTGGAGGCTCAGACACTGCTGGAGCTGCATCGGCTCCATCTTCCGTCCTACTGCCCCTGCTTTCCAGTGTGCTGTGAAGCAAAATCCAAGAGCAATGACAAATAAAAGCCAGAACTCTGCAAGCACAGTTTCCACAACGAGCAGTTCTGAAAATCCCTTCCCTTACTACAAGAAACTCGTGTATTTACTCAGCTTAATTTAGAGTGTAAACCAACCATGCTGGCCTGGGCTGTAATAATCCAATATTGCAGTAATTTACTGGTTGATGAAGCAAAAAAATTAGTAGCCTAACCAAAAGGAGGAGGTCATTTAACTCAGAGTTGCTGCAGAGACAAGGAATATGGTGATGCTTTTGGAACAGGAGAAGGAACAGACTACACGCCGCATTATATTTATGCAAACAGAGCCAAGTCAGGAGCAAAGCCGTGAGCGAAGCTTGTCTGGGCCTTCAGACAGCCCAGCCCCATGCTCCCGGTGCCAGACCAGTAACCCGCTCTCAGCATACAAACCAGGAGGGCTGGGCTGAGAGGCAAAGTGTTCTCCTGCACACTGTTCCTGCTTGTGTTTACTAACCCATTACGTTGTGAGAGTGTGTCTGAAACACAAGGCTTGGTTCGGGACCGCAGGGGTGTTTTCTGGGAGCCCGGAGCAGGAGGAAGAGACACAGCTGTCTTTGTGGCAACGAATTCCAGCACATACTGGAGCATGTCAGGCAGTGGGAAGCGGGCTGGGCCAGAGCCATACTTCAGGTACCTATGGGAAAATGCACAAAGGATTGTGAGTGGTTAAACCTGAGGGGTCAGTGGAAGAGCAACAGGGAGGAATCCTCTGGGTCAGGATGGAGGCGGTTTGAGCAGCGAAGGAAGGAGGGCAATATCCAGGTGTTGCAGAGGGACAGGACTCACCCTCCCAGCAGCCGACCTTGAAAGCTTTGAGGCTGTGGGGCACTGCTCGGCAGCAGCCGAACACTGCTGTGCTATCAGCATGGTTTAGCCACAAAGCCCAGCGCAGGACCAAGCTGACTGCTGCGCAGACCATCGACTCCATCCCAGCCTGTCCCTGCAGGATGCTACGCATGAGCTGAAATGGGAACTGTTTTCATAGCACCTCCGAGCCCCTGGCTGCGCACAGACCCCACCAGGGCCACTGCAACACAGCACACCTCTGCCTGCCACTCGCTCACAGCAGCGCCAGTTCAAAGAGTGCAAACGGTGAGTAGGTTTAATGCCACACAAAGGGACTTTTACACAGAGCATCTGGCATGTGAAATCTTCTGTCTGTCCACAATTGAGGTCTTTCCTATTGATCTCCTTCCCTCCCCGATCAATAACGCCAAACCCTAAGCCAGAGAAGATGCTCAGCAGAAAAAGTAATGCAGACGCTTCTCGGAACAAGCTTGTTCTGTGCCTCCTTCTCCTCTAAGCTTTGTTTCCATTAGAAAGGTCTTTTAAACGGAAGCATTTGCAGGCTTCCAGGGGGTACAAAACCAAAGCTGACTCCTTACCTCTCCAGTTTCTGCTGCAGCATCACCACTTTCTCACTCAATCTCTTAACCTCTTTTCTCTTCTTCTGAATAAGCTCTTTACTGCAGTAGAGGTACCTAAGCAGTGAAGTACAGAGCCAGGTGAGATTTGCCTACTTCTAACATTCGCTGCCTTTTGTAACTGCTTTTGAATCCTTCTTCCCTGCTCGCCTCCACGACCTTTCCAATGTGGTTAATGACAATAAAGCCGTGAACATTCCACCCCACTCACCTGTCCATGTAAATGGTCTCGGGAAACTCCAGCCTGGTGTGAATCTTCTCGGTGTGTCCCAGCGACTGATTGAACTCGAATCGGGAGAGCTCAAAGGTCAGCACAGGAGGGAGCTTCGTAAACCAGCGCTGGAACAGAAGCACAAGTGCCCCCAGAGGGACTCGGTTTGAGGTGACTGATCCTCCGTGATTTCACGCTCATCCTAAACGTGTCTGCCTTTCAATATCAAATCAGTGACAATTTTCTTGATGGATTACTCAGAAAGCCAGATTTTATGAGATTAAAATTTCCACTTCCCTTTTACATTTGTACCACAAAGAAGGCTCGTGATAGCTTTCAGGAAGTTCCTTTGCACTGCCGGATGCATCCAGCTTGAGGGATTCTTACAGGTCCAGCCCTGAGCTTTACAACATTAGCAGACACTGCACAACCTCTGCGTGTCAGCTCACAGAGCTCTTTTCCAATGCGGGTCACATGCAATGATGGAGAACAAAAGCAAGTCCTCAGGCAGTACCTGATCCCTTTCCTCTCTCAGGCTATTGACAAACTGTTGGATACAGGAGGGTCAGAGGAGACCCTCCCCACTCCCTGTGCCATTCACACACTGATTCGAAGCCAAGCGCCAGGCTGAAAGAGCAACTCTTGATCGGATTTACACTTCCTCTCTTGCTGGGTTCAGGTACCTCCAGCACCCTGTGCCAGAGCTTTCCTTCTCCTGCCTCAGCCTGCACTATCCTGCCAGTGCTCCTGCCTGGGCTCGGGATGAGCATGATAAGCTCCCTTTCCTGTGCAGGATTCATGTCAGCTCTCCTGCCACAATAGAACTGCCCCCCACACCAGAGCTTTCCCAGAAGCAGCCCATAAGGCCGGAGCAGGAATGATATATGCCCCTATTACCTAGGAGAAAGGCAAGTTCTTGTTAATCTCACTGATGCTCAGAGCTTCAGCACTCACCTACGTTCTCAAAAGACAAAATGCGCCTTATTCTCTATGCCCCCTATCACGCAGTCCTCTAGACACAACACCCTAGGAAGTGAAATTAAGATGCACAGTGTTTCCAGTCAGATTTCCTGGAGAGAAAGCCAGAGCCTTTTCCTTCTATCTGAACAGACACCAATTAAAACAGCTCCACGATCAGTCCAGCTTCCCTTATGTTTGATTCGGAGGAACTAAAAAGCCTGGATTGAAAAGGACCGGCCCAGTTAGTTCCCTACAGCCCTTTGGCACCAGCCTACCATGGTTTCACCTATGTGGGCTGCAAATGCATCTGAACAGTTTCAGGCAGGAACTAGGAAGAGCAGAAACAAGGATTTGAGTCCACTGAGTCCAGAGTTGGGCAAGGCTTGCCCATCCCAGCCCTGATTTCTCACAGAACTGAATTACCTTTCCCTGCCCTCTCTATGCCAGACCCCTTTGCAAATGCCTTCGTGTAAAGCCCCAGTCTTTCTCTGAGCTAGCTTCTCAGCTGCAATTGCACATGCAGGATGCTGAATGTGATGGTACACCTTTGCTTTCCGCTTTGCTGCAACTGAGTATTTTATGATTGGTTTGTGATTTGCAAGATTAAAAAGAAAAAACACCAAAAAGCCACCAGAAACCAAAAAGAGGAAAAAAAAAAAGAATCAGCAGAGAAGATAAAAGTGGAAACAAGAAGAAAAAACAACCACAAACACACACCGTAATAGGGAGAAAGATACAAATTCCAAAGGGCATACCATAGAGTTAAGCACTGTACTTTTACCCTCCAAAAAGAGGGAGGCAGTGGTTCTCCCCCTACTCAGGTACAGGTAGGCTTCAATAGAAAGAGAGAGACTTTATCACACTTGCACGAGCAGCAGATGTTCACCTTTTCAATTTAAAACACCCTCCTCAAATTGGTTACATAGGACAACACATCTTTACAAATAAGCATGGACTTGGTGTCCCACCATTTATACGTTTACGTGAGCCTCCACGTATCAGTATGTGCTAATTCATAGAGAACATTTACAATGGCCTTTTAGAGTGGTTAGAATACACTGAGACACCCCTGTGCTGTATGTGTTGCATTTGCTGCAGCAGGCAACCAAAAGCTCAACACAAAAGGTAAGAACTAACCTCCTGCCTGTACTTCCCCGACTGAGATGCGGTCGTCTCTTGCATCTCGCCCTCCACCATGGCTCCTTCCAAGCACTCATTCAAGTCTCGATAACCATTTACCTGAAGGGGATACTGACCAAAGGTTTCGATCTTGGAAAAAGTATTGCCTGGATAACAGAAAGGATACAAAGCCCGTGAGTGAAACTGAGAGAACAAAACACTCTGGTTAACTCCAAGAGTTTGTCGCCAGCACCAGTCAGAGGCGTTACTTGCAAGAACTGCCCTAGGCGTAGCTGCTCACACCTCTGTCAGGGTAAGCCTCCTTGCGAGCATTTAATGTCTTCAGAAGACAGACTTTGTAAACGTTATGGTCCATTTTATCAAGCTCATTTGCCAGTTTACAGAACGAGGCACTTCCACGGGGAACGTGCAACGAAATCCTGCAGCATCGCTGCTATCAACTAAAACACCCAAAGGAGCTGAAAAGGGAATCTACCAAAGCCCCAACTCACCCTCATGGACACCCTCAGTCAGGAAAGTCCCATAGAAAAGCTGTACCATTGGGTTTTCAGACTTGTCCCCAGGGCTCCTGTTTCAGAAAGAAAAACCACACATCCGTTTACTGCCGAAGGCTGCAGAAAAGCCCCAGTCACATCTAAGCCTTGGCCTGGGAACCTGCCTGCAGTCCCCAAAGTTTTCTATCCGAGCACAAAGTACAGAGGGACCTTCTCATGCTCAAAAGCACACTATAACATTTGCACTGGCAAGGCAGCGTGGAAGTTACAGCACTACCTTGGGAAATGCAGCTCCAAATCCCTGGATCTTTCTCGTATGCCAGTTCGGCTGAGCTCCCCTAAAAAGCTTATTTACCATGCAAGCCATATGGGCACCGATCTCAGCCCTACATATAGGAAATGTAGATATAACACTTCATGAGCATCTTTTGAGCTTAAGGAGCACCATCCTCAGGCAAGAAGCAACTCTCATTTAGTCCAAATTTCTGTGTAAAGCCCCTCTCATTTATTAAGGCATCACATTTAAAATCTGTTTCTCCTCAGCATCACACTCCCAGGACCACAGAAAACTCACTTGGCATTCACAGTGAGCTGGAACGCGTCCTCCACCCTGTCCAGCAGCTTGTGTGTAAATTCACTCACATCTTGCTAGAAGAGAGACACAAGTCGAGAGTCAAGCGTACCAGCAACCAGTGAGCGCCTTCACCGCCTGCTGCTCTCCTCCCTCCAGCACACGACCCGAGCGGTGCTGCTCTGCCCACCCCGCTGAAGGAAGCCTGCAACTGAAGAGCTGATTTAGACCCGTAATGAACGCTCTGCTCGCCTGCAAACTAGATCAGAGGGAATTACAGCGATGGCTCCCCAATGGCCCAGCTGGCGCTGGTAGCGCGCTGCTACGCTGCCTGTTTAATTAGCAGGCACGTACATTTCCCCTAAATGGCACAGGGACAGCTGCTTGTCGCTTGACAAACATGGGAAGAGGCCTCTGAAAGCCATAGTGGGATGAAGGGAACCAGGGCTGGTGTGGCTGCAAGTGCTGCTCTGCAGAACGCAGAAGGCTTTTCAGCGTGATTTTACCTGCTGCTCCTCAGTGGATCCGAACGGGTCCCTCAAGAGTTCCAGTGCTACAGAAGGGTCTATGAACTTGCGCCGGGTCCCCAGCATTAGGGCAAACAGACACTGAAGTTCTAGCATGAATGCAATGTTTCTTTTTTCCTGCATTGCAAGAAGAAGAAAAGCCAAACCCTTCCCGCAACTGAAAAGAGAGCATCTTAAACCAAAGTGCTACAGAACAGCACATGCACGCACTTCAGGAGGTATGCTAGCAGCCAAGGGAAGGGGTGACATAAAAGGACAAGGCAGGGCATGCAGTGGCACTTCTTGGAAGCAAGAGGGATGAACGTAAGGCACAAAATTAACCGAAACAAAACCTTGAGAGACAAGAGCATCAGAAGCAATGCTTGCTACAACAGAAAGCAGAACCTGGTGAATTTATGGATTTATTCTGTCTGCATTTCAGGATTTTTAGAGCATGAAGAGCACACAGGGAAGCAAATAAAGCAAAGTCTCTTAAACAACAGTGGCCACAAGGCACAGCAATGCAACAGGCGAAGGGTTATTCTCCATGTGCCTTTTGCTCTAAACATCTTCTGAGCACCTTCAGCTGCGGATGCTCTCAGCAGGCATAGGGGGTTAAGGGACCCTCAGCCTGTCTCAAACACCAGTTCTTGCACAGTGCATGCGAAGAAACAAAGAGTCTGGAGCTACCAAAGAAGTTGTA
Organism: Agapornis roseicollis; assembly: GCA_002631895.1. Taxonomy (NCBI): domain Eukaryota; kingdom Metazoa; phylum Chordata; class Aves; order Psittaciformes; family Psittacidae; genus Agapornis; species Agapornis roseicollis. The sequence continues at coordinate 7,706 of NDXB01003538.1, read as the reverse complement.
GGGCACAAACATCTCCCTGTGCCACAGTTAGAAGCTCTAGAGGAAAAGCTTTACAGGAAGCACCCGATTTCTTTTCTACAGTGACTGCCTTTGAAAAGCATTTCCCAAATTTATCTTCAGCACAATCTGACAATTTGGAAGCCGTTAACACAGGCACAGAGCTCTCAGATGGCCCCAAATTAAATCTGCTTAGGGAAAGAGCAGAACAGGATATGGCGAAAGAGGGGAACCTTACAATGTCCCTCGATGAGAACTTACAATGCGAGTGTGATGTCTCTGAAGCTGAAGGTCTGGGGGGTTGTAGCCAAGGACCAGCCTCCGAAACTTTGGCAGCTGAAACAGAGACTGAAAGGAGAGGAGAGGCAAGGAGCAGTCAGTGCCTGCGAGTATTTGACTCCCGGCCCCAGAGTCACTCTTTTACCTAACAGCTTTTTCCTTAACTCCTAACTCTTTGATGGCCTCGTGGTACTGAATAGATGTTCACCGAGTGAGCACAGGAACTGCACATTTGTACTCACCAGAGAATAAAGCCTCACCCTGCTATTTCTGGGAGATTATATATATGTGTGTGTGTGTGTGTGTGTGTCTGTATATATACATATAACCATTTTAGGAAAGAGTATTCTATTTGCCATAGGTAAGCCTAGGAAAAGTATCCAGGAACAAGCCCCGGTGAGAAAGGGGCCCATTTGAAGCTTTCTTAATTCCTCTCAAAGCTGGAGACATGACTAATGTCTACCTGATGATGTGAAACGGTTAGAAGAGACCAATCTCCTAAGTGCCACTCACTGCTGTCCCTTCTTGCTCAGGTTATCACTAATAACATAAGCTGCCTTGCTGCTTATGCGTTCCAGCATCTATGCCAGCACATTCCATTAACTGGAATATGATACACTGTGTATAATGGAGCCAACAATAACTGCAGTAAAATTAAATTATCAGTGCCCCTTGCCAGTCCAGCTTGTCAATCAGTAAGCATTTGGACATCACCACACCAAAACCTCTGCATACGTATACACAGATTATACGTATCTCTATCTATAGTTAGACAAAGTCCATTTAACTGCTCTTTGGCTCCTTCTGTGCACGCCCAGGATAAATCACAACCGCATCAAATCAAGCCAGAAGTCTCATTTGAGCACAGTCACTCTCCCTCATCCGTGATGAGCTCACGGTGACCACTTCACAGAGCTGCATGTTTATTTCTGACTGATAGACACTTTGACTCCAGGACACCCACTTACCTGTATGACAGCACTAAACCAACACGTGTTTCCAATGTTCTTCACCCCAACAGGCCAGTCGCCCACTCTCCTCCAGTCGCTGTCCTTGGGGGTCTCCCCCCAGACTTCACAGCGTTTCCTTTTGGAGCTGCCTTTGCTTTCAGGAGAAAGCGCTTCCTGTGGCCTGTCACAAAAGATGCACGCCATGCTGTGAAACACCAGCTCACACAGGCTCTCTGCAACAGCCATAGCCGTACCCTCCTCTAGCCACCAGTGGGACACTAGAGCTGGGTGCTGCTGGGTGACACCCAGCACAACAGGCAGCAATGTCTTATATGACGCCAGAGTCAGAGAACACCACAGGCACGTTTGGTTTTGTGAAGTGGCTGCACACGCAGACCTGGTGGCCTCAGTCAGTACTGGAGGCAAATCTGACACACAGCAAAAAGGAGACGGTGAGGTGCTGACTGGAGGGAAGTGAATCAACATGTGACTTCAAGGTGTTTCTGCAACAGGTGCTGTAACACCAGTACAACTGACTAGATCACCTTGAAACCTGCTCTTTCTACTTCAACCATCAGGCTGAAGACATATGCCCCAGGCATAAAGGCCTAAAGACTCAAAGTACCCAGGGACAGTCATAACCCAGGCACCTTCTAAAAGCAGAAGGCATACATCTGGTGTGCAATTTTAGTCTGTTTTGCAGTAAACATCTGCAGAACCCACTTACAATACCTGGGAAAACCAAATGCAATTCACAGAGCCACTGACCTCTCCGGAGCATCCCTATTTGCAGCCTTAGCTCTTGATGATTCCAGTGGTGCTATCCTCATCTTAAAGACGTCAGTATCCTCGTTTGGGGCAAATACACTAGGAACATCTGGAAGCAGAGGCAGTGCTCAGTTTTCTCTTTAAAAGGAACTTCTAGAAAACACTACGCTTTACCAGTAGGCTTTTTCCATTGATACGAGCGGCATTTCCTAGCTCAGGCTTTAAATACAAATCCTTGTGGCTTAGATCACGCCAGGGAACCTAAAAAGCCACTGAGTGGGCTGGATGAAGAGAACAGGACAGACCTTGCAGCTGTCTGCTGGCCAGATTTCCTTACAGGCAAATTCAGAGCTTGAGGGAGCATTGCAAACCTCCTGAAATACTGAAACAGGCACCTCAGCTGCTGCCTGTATTTGCTATGCCCTGGCATAGTGCTGACAACAGACATAGGATTGCAATGAAATCAGCATGACCACAGAGAATCGCCTCCCTCCACTCACACCAGGATGCACAGCTACGAGCCATTTCATGTACTAGTTAAACAGGGGAAGAGGAGAAAGGGAAAGGAGTCATTCTGGAAGAGGTGGAAGCCTTACATGGCACAAGGGGCAGCCGTGCTGTTCTGGGTGCTGCTGCGAGGCTCCCAGCAGACGTTTGGCACTGTGAACCTGCCTGTGAGGATACCACTTGGGAAAGCTCCAGTTAATAGATGTGGCATTGGCAAAAAGCCTTAAAGAAACTATTCTCAGCTACCTCAGTCCACAAGGACTCTCCTCACATCTGAATGCACCAAAATGATGGCTGCTTCTGCCAAGACCCATAGCGTTTACAGAAACGTTTCTCACGTAGTCAATTTGCTGGCTCAAACGCTTCAAGTTTCATCAAAACCTGACAGCAAACACTCAGAGTGCCTGCTCTGCCAGCAGGCACTGTTGAAGGCAATGCATGCCTTGACAGGGATTCCCTTCTCCATTCCACTTGCTCTGCTTTAGGAGCTTTCTGGGATTTCTGTGCTAAGCAAGACCAACTGTTTAGAAGGAAGGTAGCTGTGTAACTGCGATGTGCCATCTACAGTCCCTGCTAAACCGCTGGTTAAGTGACTCTCCTCCAGGGATGTGCTGGTGGAGGGAGAAGGACCCACACTTCCCCTTCCAGCTCAGGCTGGAACACTTGAACCTGCAAGGGTGAGGAGAGGTGAAGGACTCACTCTTTGGGAGCCGCTTGCCCACTGCGCTCCCTTCCCAAGCGGACGGCTCTGCAGCAGCCACATCCTGAGCTGGCTCCTGGGCGTTCCCCTCTGTCAGGAAGGTGACTGCTTCCATCAGGTCTCCATTAGCAGCCTAGCAGGATGATAAGGGAAAACAAACCCATAGTGGCAGGGTTATTTCATGCACGCTTGCCTGGCATTTAATGCATCTGGGGTAGAGAGACGCACACTACCACCAGCTGTGCTTTTCCTGGCTATGGAGCGAGGAACCTGCTGGTGCCAAGCAGGAGTAAAATCCTGAAAGAATAAAGGCCAGAAGGTCTCTGTCGGAGAGCACTTTGGCTTTGCTACTAGACAATGCCGACGCCACTAATTTCATCTCCCTAATGAGATCCCCTTACCAGAGTCACAGTAGGACACTGCCACCAGGAGAGACTCCCGGGAATCAAACTCTCGGTGCATTTCAAGACCTTACAGAGTCTCCTACTGAGCCAGGGCTTTCTTCAGAGCAGCACTACAGGCTTTACATGTATTCGAACATCTTCTGGACATCACTGCTTAATGAGATGTTCACACATTTTGGTAAACAAACCTCTCTGTGTACTATCAGCACGAGCCGTATCCTGCTGTTATGCATCAAGGGAAGGGGGGGAATGCACCTGATGATTCTAGACTAATGCAGCTGCAACCACTTTAAGATCACAGGTTCCCAGGTAAACGCGGCTTCTCCAAGCACCTACGATTCCCACATCCCCTTGCTTTGGAGCAAAGAGTGTTCCGGTGACAGACAACCACCAGCCACGAAGCTACTGATGCTCCTGCAGCTGCCCACACCTCCCACAGCAGTGTACCTGGACAAAAACCTCCTCTGACCTGCTGGCTGTGTTTACCAGCCCTGAGTAACAGCCCTCTGCACAACTCCCAGGAACGTTTATGAAGTTTTAGCCCAGCACATGTTGCTGCAGAGCAGGTTTTAAGAACAATGAACTGCGCTCCGCTTAGCGTGGGGCCTTTGCTGCAGATGCGGGTGAACAACCTTTATGAACCCCCAAACCAGCCTGGCGTCTCCACCTGCCTCCCTGCTACACCTGGACAAGGCACAAGAGAGGGGCAGAAAAGCAGTGAGGATTTGCCCACCACCCTCACAGGAAGCACACTGCTCCTCACAGCACACTCCAAATGGCTGTCCACCCGGCCCATGCACTGCGCTTCGAACTTGCCTGGCTCTCAGGTCTCCTTTCCACAGAACAATGACAACAGGCACCAACCTTTAGAGCAGCATGAAGGAAAGAGGGGTCTTGAACTCCTGTGATCTCTTTCAGCTTGTCTAAAAGCATCCGGCAGACCTATGTGCAAGAAATAAAGAAGGCTCATGTGAACAGGCGACCAGGACAGACACCAAGCTGCTCCTCTGAGGCTCGCTCGGGCTCACCGGAATATTGCTTCTTCCTTTCCCTTTGACTGACAGCTTGACACAAAAACCTGCTCACGTTTGCTTGGTGGTAACACCAGCATCAGCTTGAGCATCATACCCGGATCTTCCCCCGTAAACCTGCAGGCCGGGGTTCAAGCCACTGTAGCCCACGAGGACGGCAGCGGGCCTGAGAGGCTGTGGGATGCTGGGCACCTGCGATGGGAAGGGAAGGGGCAGCCCCCCCCGGGGAGCCCGGCATGTGCAGCAGGACATATAAGGAGGCTGCCCGCTGCCGGGGCATTGGCGAGGGGCTATTTTAAGTCTGGCTGCACATGCCATTTGTGCATGTCATTTCTCACTGACAATAAGGGGTCAGGAGAGGGGCCCGGGAGCCTGCGGTCGCTTCTTCCCCCACCACGCAGCCTCACTCAGGCCTTAAGCCATGGCCAACAGCCTGCTCGTTAGCTCAACCACTTAAATAAGCTATGACAGAAACGTTGCTTCCCAGATGTAGGAAACCTCCACAGTCCTGGCTTACCACAGGCGCAGCCCTCTCAAAGGAACCCCCTCCAACAGCCAGCCCCAATGCCACAGGTCCCCTTCTGTGGCCACTGTTCAGCTGCAACACACCTGTATCCCATGGGAAGGATGTTACAGCACGGAAACCAGCCAGGCTGCATTGTGTCTGACTGATTTATAGGGGCTAAACTCATGTCTCTGCTTCCTCTCATCACTGGCAGACCATGCAGGACGCTTTCATGCCACTGGAGCTTCGGCTCCAGCCAGGGACCTACTCCATACACAAACACCACAGAGGCAGCATGCAAGAAAGTGGGCAACACACAGAAAAGTCCTGGCCTGCTTTCTGACGGGAGCTCCCCCAACAAGTGATTCCCACCTGGAATCCTCCTTTTGCTCAACTTGTACAGGACGTGTGGGCAAGCCTCAGGCCCAGCGGGCAGCAGGGTGAGGAGCCCCATGCCACGAAGCCAGGGCTCAGGGCGCACATACATCCACAATGGCAAAGCACTGATATCATGTTGCTAATTCTGCTGCCTCAGCGAGCGGCCAACCCCACCAAAGGCCGCAGGGCACGTTTTTCAATGGGAGCAAGGAACCCTGGCTAAGGAACTGTGCCGCAGGAGATCCAGGGCAGGACAGGGCACGACTCCGTGCTCCACCAAAAGCAGACTCACAAAGCGCTGCAACCACAGGAGCTAATTACAGATCCGCTGCTCTAAGCTACCAGCAAAGGCACTAATGATTTCCAGCACGATTTAATTCAGCCTGTGAGGAGGAAGCTCGGTGTTAAGAGCACAGAGCTCATCCCGTGCGGCCAGTTCCCAGGGGCAGCACAAGAGTGAGCATCTTTTGGGGTGCACGCGTGGTGGTGTTGCTCTGACTGTTCTGGCTGAGGTTAGGTGCCGCGGTGCTTTAAAGCAAGCTACCAGAGCTGACAATTAACACCAGCGTGCTGCCGCTAGTAGTACAAACCACACGGGAAAGCCAAAGCAAAGCCCTACCTGCCAGGAAAACAACACGGACCAAACCGCTATTAGTATTAAATTACAGCCACAGGGAGGAGGGCACTGGAGGTGAGAACTGCTTGCTCGGCCAGCGAAGGGTGGCACAGAGAGCTCGTGCCCTTTTCCCCACTCGAGCGTGGCTCACTGGGCTCAGGTTTGTCTGGATGAGAAGCTACAAGCAGGGAAGGGTCTGGGCGCAGCACAGCAGCGCAAGGGGGTTCCAGGAATAACCGCAAGCAAAGAGGAGGAGGAGGAGGAGGAGGAAAAGGCGGGGGGTGGCATGAAAGAAGCTNAGGGTCTGGGCGCAGCACAGCAGCGCAAGGGGGTTCCAGGAATAACCGCAAGCAAAGAGGAGGAGGAGGAGGAGGAAAAGGCGGGGGGTGGCATGAAAGAAGCCGGCAGCGCCGCAGCCTCCAGCCTCAGCTGCACTTTTCATGGCAGCAGGAAAAAGGACTTGCGGAGGACTGAAACCCCGGCGGCGGCGGCAGGAACAATGCCCGCGGTCCTGCGCAAGGCTTTTACCGACCGGTTCCCACCACGGGAGGAAGCAGCGGCCGGCGAACAACTCCTCCACCAACACGTGGGCCGGTGTTGTTGTCCTCGCATCGTCCCTGCGCAACCAGGAGCCGCTTCCAGCCGCACACCGACGGCACCGGCGCCCAATTCCCACTCCCGGGGGCCTCTCGGAGGCGCTTCCCTTGCATCCCAAGCCGCCACAACAAAGTGCGGGCACCGCTGTAAGCCGGGCACCGGGCGGGCGCGGCGGAGGAGCCACGCTGAGCGCTCCGCTGCGGGTACCCCGGGAGGCCGGTTCGGCAGAGCCCCGCGGGTTCGGAGCGCCGTTCGTTAGCGGCGGAAGGCGCTGGTTTAGCGATGGGGAAAGCCGGTTACTACCGCGAGCCACCCCTGCCCTTCCCGGGACGCAGCCGGTGCGCTCCTCAAACCGGAGCACCCGCGTCCATCCCTACAAAGGCGCAGACAAGGGAAGCCGGGAGAGAGCCCGGAGGCTGCTTCAAACGAAACCGCTGCAACGCGCGGCGTGAACCGAGCCCATCGCCCTGCGGGCCCCACGGACAGGACCCGCACCCGGGGGCACCGAGCGGCGGCTGCAGGCCCGCGGGCGCGGAGCTGCCACAGCGGAGGGCTGCGGGCTCAGAGCCGGCGGCCGCCCGGGCCCCACCGCGGAGGGAGCTGCCCCGTCCCCGCCGCCCGCTCCCCTCCGGTCCCCGCCGCCGTCTCACCGTGCCGCCGCCGCCGCCCGCTCCCCCCCGGTCCCCGCCGCCGTCTCACCGTGCCGCCGCCCGGGGCCTGCAGCTCGGCCGTCATGTGGGCCCGCAGCGCCGCCGGCGCATGCGCCCGCCCCGCCGCCTGCCGCCGTCCCGCCCCGCCCCAGCCGTGGCCCCTCCGCCTGGTGCCACCGAGCGTCGGAGCCAGACGGCGGGGGGGGCTGTGGGAGTGTATGTGCGTGTATGTGAGTGTATATGAGTGTATGTGCGTGTATGTGAGTGTATGTGAGTGCGTGTATATAAGTGTATGTGCGTGTATGTGAGTGTATATGAGTGTAT